>JABUQX010047896.1:20000-37821 GCA_015478945.1 Trachelipus rathkii
TCCTATTTTATGTTTATAACTTAAAAAACATGCTTTTACATACCCTAAAGCAGGTAATCAGTAAATCAAACCATTGATTGATGGATTGATTGATTTATTTTATTTTTTTTAAAAAATATATTTGTACTAAGAATTTTTTTCTTTTGTTTAAACTTAAAAATTTGCATTTTAACACACCTAAAGGAAAATCAGTAAATCAAACCACCCCATCCCACCCTCCCCATTGACTTATTGATTCAAATCATATTGCGAGTATAAAGAAAAAAAACAGTTATTTTATTTTATTTCATTTGACTTTAAAAATATATTTTTTACTAAAAATGTTTTATTCTATTTATTTATAACTAAAGAAAAAAATTGCATTTTTTACACACCCTAAAGCAGTAAATCGAGCAAATCAAACCCACCAACCCGCACCCTACTCCCGCATGATATGTGTTGTTCTTGAGTTTCACATTTCGATGATTATCATGTATTGGTAATAAAACAAGTACAAAAATCTTTATACATAATTCTTGAGGATAAGATGCTAAGTAGACACAGTTTTACCGTGTATAAACCATGAATATCACTTCTGAAGCTAAGATATAATATATACAACACGACAACTAATGATACCGTTTAAGCAAACGAATTAACTGGCTACATACAAGATGTTCCATACTGTAACACAGTAAAGTTAAGACTAAATCATAGCATACAAAAGAACGGGTTAAGCGCTACTCACACTTTTGTTCAAGGTCGATGATCTCTGTAAGCATATTCTAATGTTAATTTTAGCAGATTGTATATGGTAATATTGAAGCGAAAAAATTATTTGCATTAATACCTTGGTTCTAATATTATACTGGGACCTAACGGATATATGAATGAACGCAACCAAGGTTTTAATTAACATAAAGTATTATTTTAACAAAAAGTTTATCAGCTACCCTTACCTTAACTTATAATTCCCAATGAATAATTGCAAACATAAGTGTATGCCAATACGATGATACAAAAATAGAGTTCTGGAAAAAATGATCATAGTAATAGTGTAAATATTTACTGATCTCCTTGAAAGGCGAGTTTAAATCTAAGATCCACCCAGCCACACCCGCACGCCGTGTTCCCACCCCATCCGAGTGATCTATTGATTCATAAGTCATATGATTTCGAGCTTCTATTTGGTGCTATAACATAACAAAAAAAATTCTTTATATATCTGGACCAACGGGAAATAGTATGCTAAGTCTTAGAAAGGTTTTCACTGATTCAAATAAAGCTAACAAGTATCCATAAACCGGTGGGAAACGTCGAGGAATATATGATGTACAACGGACAACGAAACCTAACATACCTTTACGCACGAGTAATTAGCTCAGCGAGATTGTAACATAAGTTGCCATTACATATCTAATTTTTTTCTAAACGATATTTTCTAAAATTCATTTTAGCATGAAAAATATCATTAGTTTTAGTTAAAGTTGTAAAGTAGAGGTTTAGCTTTCTGTTCTAAAGAGTAAATCGTGAACTCAAAGCCACCCGTCGTCAACCTGCCCCTTTTCCCCTGTCCCACCCATTCCGGATGCAGCTCTCTTGATTCATCGGTATGATTCAGTAGTTCATGATTGTCGAGTATTGCGATTTTTAGTAGGTATAGACAAAAACAAATAAGTTCGATTATATACATGACCAAACTGAATATGTGCCGACGGCTTAACAAAGTTTTCTACAGTCAATAAAGGTCTAACATGATCGATGAACCTGAACTTAAGAGTATATAATGTAACGAACGAACAAACCTAAACATACTCAATATAATCTGAATAAAATACTGTAACATTTCACAGAAAGTTCGCCTACTTATTCCAAGAGGGTAAAAGGTAGGCTAAGAGTGCTATACGATAACTCAATCGTATCTCCAATTATTCCGACGATGATCATCAGCCGTTTAAGCAGTTAGTTAGCCAAACAAAGTCCTTGATCTTAACAAGTAGGTGTCCACTATCAAAGGGATACCTCAGTATCTTAAGACAACTATGGAACTTATGACGTTCCTTTATCAATAGTGTGCTGTGCATGATCATAATTATAACACATATTGAACTATGAATAAAACGTAGACAGTGTGAATAAACTGTAGACATTAACAGTTACTCAGCAAAAACTTCACCTATGCCCACGTTTCAACACATCATCACCAGCTAACACAAGTAATATCTTACAAAACTTTATCATTTTCTAACAAAGATAGTATAACCTAACAGAAGATCTAAACACCCTAAACTACGAATAAATGCTTAAATTAACAACTGTTGCTAAGTATAGACTATGTTAAGGTTAGCAGTTTTATTAGTGGGTAAGTTGATTTAAGTTTGTCGTTGTACATTATATTCTTAGTTCAGGTGATGCTATGTTAGCTTTTATTAATGTGAAACTTTTGTTACGTTAGCATATATTCGTTGGATAGTATGTTATTTATAAAACTTCTTATATGTTATGTTTATCCGAAATGATACTCGAAAGGGACTTGAATCAATATGATCAATAGATAAGGGTAGGTGGGAGAGGGGGGAAGAGGAGTGAGGTGTAGTGGTATTGTTTTCTTGAGTTTACTGCTTTAGGTGTGTTGTTTAAAACGCAAAATTTTAGCGACCAAAATAGAAGCATTAAAAATTTTAGTTAAATATATATTTTTAAACATAAATATAAAATAAAAGTTTTTGTACGTTATACAAAATATGACTGAAATTTCAATAGATCATGCCGGGGTCAGGGTAGGTGGGATTGATTTATTGTTAGAGGTTGTAAAAAACAAATTTTTTTACGTTATAAAATATAAAAAAAATTAAAAATTTCAGTAAAAACCAAAATCTTTTAAGCAAATAAATTAAAAGTAAATTAAATAATAGAGTAAAAGTACAAAATAAATTAAACAAAAGAGATAAAGTTTTAAAAAATGAAAACATAAAATAATGCTTAGACAATATTATGTATTTTTGCTTAACGTTTATATAAAAAGGAAACACGAGATTTTGAAATAGAAATTCAGTCTCGACGTCTTACGTTTACACTCCTCGGATATCTTTGTTAAGAACTAAAATCTGGTGTGCGTTCCTCCAGACCTATTTATCATTCTTCTTCTGGTGTCTTCCAAACATTCATCCTCAGTAGTTATGACCACCATATTGGAGGCCTCCCTTGGGGAAAAAATGATAACCCAAATTTTACTCATATCTGGAGGCCTCCCTTTGCAGGTTGTAAAATTGTATAACCCCAAATTTTTACCTGACCGTTGAACCCTTTTTTGAGCACGCTAATTGTTTCGGCATCCTTCGAAAAAGCAGGTGCGTTGTCAGCCCGCGATGTGGAAGCATCGGCGGCTGTACGTGTTCACCCTCCCTTTTTGCCCCCCCCTAATTTTTTGAGAAACCCCTTTTTTGAATATTTGACCTTTTGTATTCTTCGGTCCAGTGTCCCCCCTTAATTTTTTGAGAACCCTACTTTTTTTTTTTTTTTTTTTTTTCAGATACGTTAGTTAGATTTTTAAGTTGTGTAGTTTATTATTGTTCATGCTTTCATGCCCTTCTTTGTTTAATATTTCTTGTATTATTGGTATGAATATTGATTTACCCATTTGTTTAAAAAGTCTTGTTATTCTTCGTCATAATTTGCAAGCTTCGTTTTGATGGGATGATCGCAAATCATCGCTTCGCCATCGTTCGCGTTTTTAACAACATTACCGCGAAGTCCGTTCGCAATTCAGAGAAAGAACCACGCACAAGACGCTAAAGTTAGAAAAGGCCAATAGCTAAGTTGTACTTTGTGCCGTTTGTTTATATTATTTGTAACTTGAACAAAGCAACGGTTCAAGGCAGATACTATTTTTGACGAAAACACTTCGTTTTTTGATTTACAAACTTAGTACGCAAAATATATTTTATGAAATTCTTAGCAAAAATAAGGGTCTTCAAATTATCATCTCTTCACTATCCTATTATATCTATATATATATATATAATATTATAATATATTATATATATATAATTATTATATTATATATAATATATATTATATAATATATATATATATATATGTTACTAAGAATTTTCACCATCCCTTCCATCTGTGCCTTAAACTTCCTTACCCACCTCAAGCCTCACCGTCTTTATATATTCGAGTTCCCCCACTTCGGTCATAAATCAAAATAGAATTCGACCCTCTCACTACCGAGGCAAACCGCGGACCTTTTACACACCTCCAGCGGTACGACTTAGTTAGAATAATAACTTATTTCCAGGTTTATTAAAAATAAGCCATGGCACAACAATAGATTATAATAATTATTTTAATCATTAATAATTATAATATAAGAATAATAATATATAAATATAATAAGATATATAATGTTATATATATATATATATATTATATATTATATATATTTATATATAATATATTATAGGTTATATATATATATATAGTATAATACTATATACTATATATATATATGAAGAGAGAGAGATCAGGTGATAGAGAGAGAGAGAAGATGAGAGTGGAAGAGGGGAGAGAGAGTTTCAGCTATCACATAGTTAAAGCATTTACACTTTAGACGTTTTGAGACACTGAATTTTTTTTTTTTTTTTTTGAATCATTTTAATTGAAATTTTAATTGTGTTAAATTATTTTTATTGATAAGTATTGTCCGGAATGAATGGGCCTAGTAGGGGGTCATTCGAACCGTAAAAAGCACGTGGAAGACCGTGCTATTATTGTTTATTCTCTTTAATTTCGAAATTTTATTCATTTTATTTGAATTATTTTATTCGATTTTTATTTTAACTTATTTTTATATTTTTATTATTTTTAATTATTGGGCGTAACGTAGTTATTTTTTTATTCTTTGAATTTTGGCTATTAGGTTTTGTCCAGCAGCTAACACGTGGCTTTTTTACGATCCAAACATGCGCATCTACAAAGCGAGGGAGAGGAGAGAGAGAGAAGAGAGAGAGAGAGAAGAGATGAGTAGGAGAGAAAGCCAGTTGCTTTACGAGAGAGAAGAGAGAGAGAGAAGAGGTCAGTGTATACTATATATATATATATATATATATATATTATTATACTATATATATTAATATATATATATATATTATATATATATAATATATCATTAACCTTGTTTGACCATTGATATTCGGGCCTGACCTTGCTGATACCCAGTTCAGATTCAGAATGCAATTTAGCTTAGTGATGTTATTAAATATCATAAACATAACCTAACATAAATATCAACCTAAGTTGACAGAACCTACTAAACTACTAAACTATACTAGCGTTACACCTACACCTGGCCTACACCTATCCACACCTGCACCTAGCCTCCCCCGCCTTGAGCTCACCAGGAACTGATGCCTAGCCTTTCGGTAGGTATCTGTGCAACATGAGTCATGTAGGTACTGACCTGTATGTATCGTATCCTACATCTTATTTCCATCCGTGGACACAACACACAGAACACATCACACACACCACACTTACACACACCCACTGTACACTTTATACACACATTCACATGACACTTATACTTACCATAGGCACTTACACTTACATTTGATACATTATGACACACGTATAATACACATCGACCAACCCTTTTGGTCTTCCATGGGTCAATTTTAGCCCATCCTAATTTTAGGCACTTAAATATTTTTTATTATAAACATTTTCGCGAACCTAAGACTGTAACTTCATTACAGACCTCTTTTATATTTTACTTAGTACTTTTTAATTTATAAATTTTTAAAAAATTGATGAGAATTTTACTTACAATTGTACGAACATTTTTATTAAATATATATCTGTGACATATCTTAAATGAGTTAACCAGTAAATCAATACTAGTCTTACTTAAGAACCAGGAGATTATTATGCTTTTGTTTACTGTTTTACTGCTTTCTTTAACTATGTTTTTACTGCTTTAACTTATATGTTATTATTACATACCTTAAAATATTTGCGTTTTATACCCTTTAAAGCAGTAAATCAGTAAATCACATCTAGGTGTTACCTAGCACCTAAGGGATTAGTATGCGTTTGTGTTTACGCTTTAATTTCTGCTTTACTCTTAACTTTCTTGCTTTAGCTGCTTTAACTTTCTGCCTATTACCGCGTTTAACTCCATATACATTACAGTACCTAAAGCAGTTAAATCAGTAAATCAGTAATAGAGTGTTACCTAACACCTAGGGGGAGCTACGTATGCTTTGTTTTTTATCGTCTCTTACTGCATCTTAACTATGTTTACTGCTTTAACTTCATGTTTTACTGCTTTTAACTTATGTTTTACTGTTTTAATTTATATTTATTACTACCATTATTGTTTTTTATTTTGTTTTAATACTTTTTAAATTTATTTATATTTTTATTCTATTTTTATTATTATTTTATTATTTTTATTTATCTTTATATATTTTATTTTTTACTATTATACTTATGTGTTTATTTACTTTTTTACATGCCTAGTGTTATTATTATTTTAGAGAACCACCATTCACTATGAACCATATACAAATACGTAATATTACGTTATACACACACACACACTCATGCTCACTTACATGTACCCATAGACACTTACATTTTACACTTCATACACATGGCGGCCAACACACACATTTCACTATGAGCACTTGACATTTACCCATAGAACTTACATTTACACTCACACCATTAGTCACACACAGAAGATTTACTTACACTCAAACAAAGATTTACTTACACACGCAGAGTTTACCTACACTCACACACACAGATTTTATTATAACCAACACAACACACACACACACACACGCCCACACACACGCACACTCACTGTACACATATAACGTATAATTTATTTAAACATTTAATGTTTTAATTAAACACGTACATTTTAATTAATCATTTAACGTAAATTATTTCAAAGTTTCTTAAACTTCTATAATAAATTCATCTTACCTTTGAACAAAGAAAGTTTCATTATTAACTGTAATACTTTTGTTTATAAAATTTTATTAACTAAACAAGTTTTAAAAACTTTTACTAAAATTTATGAAATTTTTATTAAAAACATATATGACGTACCTTAAGCATAAATCAGTTATATCAGTAAGGTCACCCCTAGCACCCTCTCACCAAGCATATGCCACGTTTGATCTATTGACTACTGCTTTAACATCATCTTTAGCCATGTAATAAAAATATAAACAAGAACAAAAATAAGTTCTTGAAATACTAACCATAACATGTGATTTTAATTAAAACTATTGATCAGTGCGGAATGACAGATGGACAGTTATAATTCAGATTTTATTTATTTTTCTTAATGTATCTAAAAAGTATTCAAAGTTTTTTTAAAATAATTCGGGTTTTCTTATTATTATCTATGTACATCTGACAATCCATCACGAGAAACACAACAACCCGCACTCCTTACAGATACGAAACTGAGCCTCTCTCTAGTAAAATGTGTATGTAGGATCGATCCTTTTTGTCATCCGGGGCGATTTAGCTCTAATTCCAGGTCAACAAATATATTATTTCAAACTGACCTTTTTCTGTTAAATGTGTGCTGCAATAACTACGTTAGGCCTAAGTATTTAGGATAAGCCTTTTGTCGCCTTCTTAATTTATATTCTGAATACCAGGTCAAAAGGTAATTCCAGATAGACAGACAAGCATTGTTATTTATTATATTCTTAGTAGAATATAGTTTCAAAACTGAAACATGCTTTGGATCGTAAGGATTCCTTGTAGCACTGTAAGAAGAAAGTTTCCTTAATTGTTGAGTTGTCAGTAGTTTTCCCCTAGTTCAAAAGCTAACCACCAGGCTCAGCATCAGCCCCACCCGCAAAGGCAGCCAACCCCGCACCCGCTGGTGCGTTCCGCCGCGTCCCGTCCGTCGCGCTGCGCCCGCAGGCGCAACTATTGTCGCGTCCCCGCCCGCCCGCGTTGCGCCCGCCCGCAGGCGCAAGATATTTCCGCGTATCCCGCGCCGCCGACGTGCGCCCGAGGCGCAATATTTCCGGCACTGCGAATGAAACTATATATATATATATATATAATATATATATATATATTATATACTATATATATTATATATATATAATAATCCTATATATATATATTTATATTAGATAATATTGTGTCTGTGCATTGTGTGGGGTGTGCTGTGAGTGTTACAGTGATCTATGGCTCTTTGCATACTGTTTGAATAAGAGAGTTATAGTGTATCGTGTGTATCAAGTGTAAGTGCTCTTTATTTGGGTTAGGTAGTTAATCTGTCTATAAAGATGATTCGGAATAATTTATAGGTGGTATCAAAGATGACGCCCATCATAAAGATGATCTCAAAGAGATGAACCGACCAAAGCCGAGTGGTACCACAAAGCTAAGTTATAAAGTTGATGGCACAAAGCTGAATCGGATCAGAAGTGTCAGGCATCAGAAGTTGAGTGAGCATCAAAAGGCTGAGACATCAAAGTTTGAGGCCTCAAAACTAGACGGCATCAAGTTGAGGCATTCAAAATGCGAGGCATCAAAGATGGTTGTGCTAGGGCATTCAAATACGAGTGGGTGGGCAGGCGGATTGTGTAGTGTGTTAAGATGTGGTGTTGTGTGTGGTTTGCCCATGAACGTGGGTGCTGTATGTGTGTTCTAAATTAATAATAAACCATAGGCATGAAGTACAATGAACACTAAGTATAATAATAAAATACAAAATAAAATGTTCTTAAAAAATTTGTTATATGCATTATTGAGGTGCGTGTGTGTATGTGTGTGTGGTGTGTGGTTGCTTGTGTGTGTGAGTGTGCGCTATGTCTTATAAAACATTGCTCCATATTCGTCGTGCTCTACTTAGAAATATCCAATAACAATAGGACATGACAGTAAACAAACGACTAGAGCCTGCTTGCATATTATATCATAAAAATTTAAATGTTATTTACAATAAATCTATTCTATCGCTATATGTGTAAATGGTGCCAGTGTTCGCGTAGGAGTGTAGTGCTGATTGTTATTTGCACAATGAATGAATATAATGCTACAAGGGCATATGTTGTAGGATGCTGTGTGAATCTCTCACTCTGTGACTAGTTTTTTGTCTGAAAAAATTTTGAAGTTCAAAAAAAATTTCTAAGTTCAGAAAGTTAAGTTAACGGGTAAAGTTATTTAAGTATTTTAAGAAAATTTCTTTAGTGGCAAGCTTTGGTGGTTGTTTTGGTGATGTTGTTAATATTAGCTCAAGATAAATTAACAATACATATGACACTGCAAAATATACCACTACATAAATAGTATTCAAATATATAAATAACAAAAAATGATATATTTTAATTAAATCAGTTATATATACATTCTTCTGGATTACTCATGTGTGATCGCGAAAGACTGTTGTGTATGTGTTGAGTTGTGTTGTGGTAACTCTGTAGTGTGTGGTGTGTACTGTGTTTGTGCGTGTGAAGATGAGTGTTAATCGTAAATTTAATTCAGAATATAGCAGACTATGTCAACCAGTAGACGGAGTGAAAATTGCGTCCTGCGCAGCGCGCATATCGCGCCTGCGCGGTGAACGCGGGGAAATATTGCGCTATTTGGCTCTCTTAAGTGCCTCTAATCCGCAGAATAACTTCGATTGCTCTGGAATTAGATTAGCGGGTGAGTACGCGTAATAATTATTGCGCCTGCGGGCGCTACTCTGTGCGAGACTCTGTCATGAGGAAACGTGGGGGGATGAACGGACGAGGACGTCTAGCAGTGATCAATTGTCGTATGGGAATCAGATATGGCTTCGATTTCTGCGCCGGTGATGGGCTTCTCTATGCTGATGTCTCTCTGTGGTGAACAGTTGATATAATAATGATTCTTACGATAGTCTGCAGTTGAATATATATACTCCGTGTAATCCAATCACAAGTAATGAGGAAAATACATTTCACACACCATCTTATCTCATGACTCACAAGCGAAGTCTCTCTACTCCTCATTAGGTGTTTCCAAGCATTTAGGAGTTTAGAGTAATGGAATGAGAATATATTCATATAAATCTCAAGTTATAGACTAACTTGATCTCTTACTCTGCTACTTTCAATACTGGACATTACCTTTCTTGGAAACTTAAATTACTTTTCACTAGATTCAGGTTACTAGTGGAGATTAAATGATGCATGATAAATCGTACGACAACTCGCACAGGCCTATTGATCTAAATTTAGGGTATTAAAACGAACGCTAACGGTGAAGGATCATAGTCTCAGACAAACACTTTTATATTTCTCAGGAAAGAAAAAAGGTTTCCAGGTTTTGTGAAATGATATTATTTTATCCGTATGGAATGTAGGTATATCTCTAGATAAACATCGTGCGACGCACGCGTTTTGATGAATGGATTCTCATAAAGGACTTCCCACATATATACAGGCTGAATTGAGCCAAACATATTTACAAGTAGATATCGCAAGATGTGGGGTCAGTTTACGTATCGCTGTGATGGAAGTGCGGAACGCTGTGCTTGTGTTTTCTCGTGGATAGGCATGATTGTCAATATTGTACATAAGGATTATTAGAGTAAAGTAAGAAAAACCTGAGTTTTGAATTTATTTTAAAAAAACTTTGTAGGAATATTAAGGTGTAACATCGGAAGGAAAGACTGTGTTGTACTGCTACATTAAGGTATGATAAATGCAATGGTAACTGTGGGAAAATAAGAAATATGTATTTAGTTGATTAATTAAGAGACTTAGTGATGAAGATTTAATTAAAATAACATGTTATGTTAGCAGAGAAGAAATCTTTTCCTGATTCTCTCTCTCACCGATTAACTGAGATTGTTCGTAACACTCACTAGTTCTTTGAACTGCCAGTAAGTCAGATAGCATCACACGTCTTTTGGTGTGTCAATCAGCTTCATTGACTAAATAATATTGATCGTTTTAGACATAGTAGGGACCTGAAATAGTAAAGAATCCTCAAACATGTCCCAGAACCAACGTGCTTAGGGCTGACCTTAACGACTTTTAATGACTGATTTATTGCTTTAGGTATGTAAAAATGTAAATAGATTATGTTTTTATTATATAAATTGTCATATAAAATATTTTTAGTAATATTATTTAAAACTTCGATTCTTAGTGATAATAGTAATATATATTAATAAATCAAGTATCTTAACAAGTTAATAATAACTTTATGTTCATAACATGCTGTATGAATTTGACTTTATTCATAGGTTTTAAATAGATTTTTCTCACTTAGCAGCTAATAAATTAACTAGTTTAAAAACTAAGTCTAGAATAGCCTTTAAATCTAGGATTCTAACCAAGAGAAACGTAACGTTACAAGGATGCGTTAGTTATCACTCTAAAACCCAGATGAGCCAAACTCCCTCTTGACCCATGACTTTACTACGGATTCCTTGTATCCAAAAAGTAGATAAAATGGATATACCAGCTTTGTTGTGGATCTTCTGGAGGCTAATAAAACTAGTTGATATTTATCACAAGATATTTTAAATTTTTTTCCCCCCCATTAATTTTTATCTGAAGCTCGCTCATATACCTAAAACTGTTTTTATAAAATTTAAAATTTCAATTTTACTACTGTTGAAAGCTATTGAGCTTTCAACAGTAAAATTTAAATTTTATATAAAAGTTTTGGGTATATGAGCGAGCTTCAGACCAAAATTAATGAGGGAAAAAAAATTTAAAATCTTGCGATAAATCTCGACTAGATTGGGAAAAAGTGATTATTAGGTTTTGATGGATAAAGTTTAAAAGATTTTACGTTTCTCAATTATTCATGAATCTTGAGTATAGTGTTATAGATTTTAGATTTTTTTTTTTTGACGGTGGAGCAGTGAATGTTTGGTTTTAATGATAGTTTCTCATAGAATGGAACTTGTTTTAACTTTTGCCTTTATATATTAAATCTAAACTTTATAGACACCTCTGTATTACTATTCTCTTTGTTCACATTAGTGAAATTGATCATTGGATTGGATAATTTTGTTTCACATTGAAGTTTATGTAAATTGTTTAACTTTACTATTTTACTGATAAAAGATTGTAAAATTTTATTGCAGACTTGAAAGTGGAGATTTTGAGCAACTAGAAATAACTAATCTTTCTTCACCTCCCGAATTACCAGAAGTAATGAAATCCCAGGAGCCTCCGACCCAAGAACAGAACTAATAAAATGACTACATAATTTATTTTTATCCTTTGGTTTTTATCTGTTGCATTTTTTTTACTGTTAAATGGGTTATTTTTTTGTAAATTGATTTGTATCAAATTGTATAAATTTTTGTTTATATTGAATCATATGTCGCCTTAAAAACAATTTTTGAATCTCTTGAGTTGAGTGAAGTTTAAAAGGGATTGTGGAGCTAATTCATGGTTAATGATATTACAAAGTTAAAATTAGTAAATTTCATTTTTATATTACTTGGCGCCTGTTTTTGTCTTCAATTGTTACCAGTTAAGAAAGATTCGATGTGGAAATTCTAGTAAATGTAAGCCAGATTATATCATTTTATATGAAATTTTTTATTTTGAAGCAAAAGTAATGGTGATCTTTTTTCGTATAACTAATAAATGAGAAAATATTTGTAATGTAATAAAGATTTAATTATCAGTATGAGACTTTTCTGACAAAACTTTGATAAAGTGTTGAAAGTTGTGTTGGCAGTGTGTAAGGTTCGTTGGCCTCCTAACTTAATGGAAAAAGTGGCCCATATTTTTAGAAATGAAACTGTGTGAAAATTTTGTAAACAAAATCCGAACTTTTAAAATTCAAGAGTAGCCAGACACATTAGATGCCACTCAGTCATAGAAACAGCTCCCATGCCCTTCCTTAGCAACGCGGACACTGCGGAACGCATGAGAACCGAATTTAGAATTAGAGAAAGATACATTTTCCCCAAACTCCATACACTTACTAATGATTATTGTACTACATGTCCTTCCTGCCAAAACATTAAAGGTAATACTCCCAAAAAGTACCCATAAAAGCATACCCCCTCCCCTTATGAAACCTTTTCCAGAGTCACCTAGACCCATTTTAGGACCTTCTACCGACAATGCACAAATTACACAAGTGTAAATATACTCCCTTTGCGATGAAAGACTCTCTTACTAGGTAGTTTGAACATGTCCCCGCTAAAACAACATCTGACCAAAGACATCATTGGCACAGGGCGATGCCTAGAGAGGGTAATCTGTGCCATTTCGGACTCCAGAGTAATTATTTCCGATTCGGGCACCGAACTAAACCTCCCAACCTTTTGTTAAAGAGATATGGTGCCCAACTGGGCGAATTAAAGGCAGTTACATAGTTTTTGGCGACACGCGCCAAGTAATGCATTGGTGAAAAAGAAAATCAAAATAAGGTGCAATTATCCTACGACACTATGTCAAACACCAAATCATGAATGACTGGGGTCCAATACATTCCATCACACAAACTGCCATTCAATTTCAACCTACCATTATCCGCCATCGTACTGTCCCCAACAGCTTCCTTCTTGTACACTTACAATAGCTAACGTCTTCCTTGGGGTACCTTGCCAAACTTATTCCTCACTTTTACTTCTAACACAACACCGTAGAGTACATAAATGAGTATGTTTGACGAAATAGCCGAGCGAGCCCTACTGAATAGAAGACCAAGCTCGGTGATACATTTACAAGCAGAAAACTGAAAAACAAATTCCTGAAACAAACTACCAAATCTTGTACCTATCCAAATGAAGAAATAGGCGACTTAGTTCACATCTTGAACGTCCTAAAGCCTAAACAAACCCCAAAACTTGCCCAAAAATGGACAGGTCCTTATAGAATCCTACAGTTTGTTCCTTATAACAAACTGTTACTCCAATGTCTAAATTCCTCCAAATCTTTTATTGTCCACAGCAGGGATAATGTAAAAATATCGTTCATACAACGTGGCAAATAATTTCCAACCCCTTCCCCAACAACAACCCCACGGTGACCGCGACCTACATACAAAAACAAGACCTCCTCCAAAACAAATTCAACAAATTACAATTCCCCAACAGACCATACGAAACATACCACATTCCATATACGCTCCACCAAACCACAATATTCCGCAACACAAACCCACAACGACCTTCACAAAGTCAACCACCGACTACACCAACAACCCCTTTACACATTCCTTCCCTACATCGACGAAATTTACAACAAAGAAGTTATTCCCACATGAAGAAACTACATTACCAGAACAAATTTCTCCAAATTAGCATAGTGACCGACCTCCTTTCGCTACAAAGACCAAAAAATAGCCAAAAACGGAAGAACCACTTGCCCATGAAGCTTCCTCACCATGCACATATAAGATCACCTATGAAAAATTTCCAACATCTACTCCCTCCAAAATTTACTACCTTACAAAGACTTGACATCAACCAACCACTCACCACTGCCTTCCTAGATTTTCCTTAGACGAACCTCCAACCTTACTCCCTAGAGCTCCTTCTCAAGAAACAGTCCAACCACAACTCCACTACTTTTAGCAAGAAATATCTCCCCCCACCCTCCAGAAGCCAAGGGTGAATGATCTCATCCTACAGACCTTGCCTTAACATTCCCGAAATCCTTGACAGTACCACACCCCATGCAATTAACGAAACAGACAATAACTCTGCTACTATTATGAGAGGGACAAAGAGAACATATAGTTTTTAACCTCTACAACACTTTTCCCTCGCAGGTAAGAGTCATCCACCTCCCAATCAACCTCCCCACCAACTTAAAAATCTTTCTTCCTTTCTCCCCCATGGGGAACATGCACATATTTGTAAACATAGTGAAACATAATAACGATCTTGGAAACAAACCACCATCAAAAGACGATTATTTTTAAGAAACTATCTCCAACATTTCTAAAGATGCAAATTAAACATTAAAACCAGAAAATTTTTAACAACATAATCAAATTTAATACTTTTCATTTATGTTAAATTGAAATAGTTCAACAGCATAATCAAATCATTTAATTTTTCTAATTATATTCTTATGTGCTCAACAACAAAATCAGTTTAATATTTTTCATTTCCATTTTGTAACTTAAATACTAACAACACAATAATTCAATATTTTTCACTTATTTTTATAACTTAAATAATAACACCTAATCAGGCTCCAAAAAGGAAATTTATCATAACATAACCTTTGAAAATACATTTCCAAATCTCAATTCCCACATCCATTCTACACATTAAAGCAACTCTATCTATTTATCCAAATTTAGAATCCATTGACACCTATTTAAAGAACATTTTTTTAAGACCGTTTCCTTTCCTTTCTTTTTCTCCTTCAAGCGGGTCTATTTCCTACTTAGGAAATTACCGATCTAATCCAAAAATGATGACTTTCAATTGTTAATTAGATGTCTATAAAATTTCTTTTTCTTATTTTATTAGAAGCTATTCCAATTTGACTTTTCCACCCCCTCCATTAATCTTTTTTTTTCCTGATCAAAACAAAAAATTAATTGTTTTTTTTTTTTTTTTCCAATTAAAAAAAAAGAAAAAGACATTCACCGAAAAGATGGGAAATAAATATCTTAAATATCTAATAAATAATTTTCCGTAATAGAAACTAACATTAATTTTTAATTTCACATGAATCTGTTTTCTCTATATCTTTAAATTTCCAAAACCCACGTGTACAAAAAAAAAAAAAAAAAAAAAAAAAAAAAAAAAAAAAAAAAAAAAAAAAAAAAATTATTATTAAAGGTTTTTAAAAAATTTTTTTTTTTTTTTTTTTTATTAATTCAATTTTCATAATTTGTTTTTCTTTTATATAACGTTTGCTCGTTATTTCTACAAACATATGGCAAAAAAGGTTCATTCAAAAGCTATTTACAATAGAAAATTAAATTTGATAAGGGTTCCGCATGATGATATAGTGTCCTGTAACTCAGTGGTAACACACTGTATTCGCATGTCCTGCACCCAGTTTTAAAACGCAAATAAATATTAAAATCTAATAATAATTTACTTAATAACAAAAGTACATTCGTAAAAGTTTTAAAAAGTTTTAGAAATTTTTTTTTTTTAAAGCAATCTCCCTTAAAACGTTTTCAGATTTGAGAAGCGTGGAACGAAAAATTCTGAAATTTCGGTCACTTTAATTCTTTAAAAAAAAAAAAAATTTTTATCATCTTAACAAGTACATAAATTAAAAATCGGTTGCGTTTTAATATTCTTAATTTTTTTTCTTATTTTAATGACGCTAACCCAAAAGTTTTTTTTTCCAAATAAAATATTTTGAAAATAACTGCTATTACTGTTCCCTCTATATTTCGTTCAGCTTTCAAAGCCCTCCAGATCCCACGTTTTTTTTTCGAGCAGTCGTTATCGAAAATTGTTTATGCGAAGTTTGCACTGAAAAAAACGGATGAAATAATTCTTTTTTTTCAAGAGTGAATTAAATGCAGTGAAATATTTTTTTAAGTGCCTACCGTGATTTTAAGTGCCTACCGAAATTAAAAATAGTTCCCAAAATACCGTACCTCCGAAAACCGATCCTACATTTGGTGAGAATTAATTTTTTTTGCATTTGCCTGCTTTTGGGACCTAACTGTAGCGATAAGCCACTTAAAGTAAGCTTAGAGCATGCCTAGGTTATTATAATAAATGAATAATAATAATAATAATAATAATAATAATAAATATAATAATAATAATAATAATAATATAAAATAATAATAATAATAATAATAATAATAATAATAATAATAATAATAATAATAATAATAATAATAATAATAATAATAATAATAATAATATAATAATTAATAATTAATAATAATAATAATAATAATAATAATAATAATAATAATATAATAATAGATAATAATTATAATGATAATTTTAATCATAATAAAAATTATAAAAATAAAAATCATAATAATGTTAATAGTATTATTAATTAAAATAATAATTATAAGAATAATAAAATTAATAATAATTTTACTAATAATTTTGATAAAAATTATAATAACAACAATTATATTAAAATCAATATTGATAATAGTACTATTAATGATAATAATTAAAATAATAATTTTAATAAAATTTATATTAATGATAATAATTAAAATAATAATTTTAATAAAAAAAATATATAATTTTAATAATAATAATTAAAATAATAATTATAATAATAAAAAAAATAATATTAATATCATTCTCTGCTATTAACTATGATGAATAAATATCATAATATTTTATAAATAATTTTAAATAATAATTTGTAATTAAGTCATCAATTATAGTTAAATTAATATTGATAATTGGTACTATATAATAATAATCTAAAATAATAATTAATAAAAATTAAAACTAGAAAAAAATAATAATTAAATCAAATTTTATAAAATTAATATAAAAAAAAATAATGTAAAAATAATAATTTTATAAAAAATAATATTCTTTATATGAAAACATAATTGTAGTATCTTAAAATAATAATTTTTTAATAAAAATATATTAATCAATATTATTTATAAACATATAATTTATATATTAATAAGTAATTATAACAACAATTTTTTTGTTAGATGAAAAAAAATAGTAATAAAACTATTTTAATGTAAGCTAATCGAATCAATTATTATTGTTTTTCTAATTTTATAATAAAAAAATCATTTAATAATCTTAAGAGCAATAATTTTAAACCGTATATTTTTAAATGCATGCTAGGTAGCCTTTGAGTTAATTTTCTCGTAATTTTCTCTTTAAGCGGCACTGTAAATTTGGAACAATAATTTTACC
>JABUQX010047897.1:0-2500 GCA_015478945.1 Trachelipus rathkii
GACTCTAAGATTTCATAAAATTTAACTGGATCGATACGATTCCAATTTCGTCACCTATCCACTTTTCTAGTGAACCTTTTTAAAAGCAAATTTTTTTCTCAGCTTTTAAGGCTTCCAGATAATAATGTTCGATATTTGTCTTTCCTTCATCAAACAATTTTACTTAATTGATTATTTTTCTATGAGCTGAGTAAAGTATGACATCACGTGCTTGCAACTGAACTTAGTTCAGCTAGTTCTTGAAGAGCATCACACATCAAAGCAGGATCAAAAATAAAATTAGTATTGGTTATTTTATTAAGTTGTTCTTCATACTGGTTTCGCTCAGTTGTGTCTTTATTCTCATCTGATTTATCTTTTTGAAATGGAAACCAAAGCTTCAAAAATTTGCCATACAGCAGAAACACTTCTAAAACTGGAGGCAACCCATCTAGTATCGAAAATCCTCCCAATTCGTAAAATTTCTTTGTCAAGCTGTTCCGCATGAGATTTTAATTCCCTTGCATTCTTAGGAGACTGATGATACAGTGTGTATAGTTTACCGATAAATGATTTGAAGTGATTAATTTGTGATGGAAGTCCTTGTTTACTAGTCAAGTATAACACATTACTCCATCTAACCTAATGAATTAATAGTCACATATTCACCTTTACATTTCATCATCTCATTTGCTCATTTTCTTTGCTTGCTGTGGATGATATGTGTAAATATAAAATTAGTTACTATGATAAATTTCCCTTAATTAATTGTGATAAAATATACTACTGGTATAATTACCTCATTTACTGGTAATTTTTCACTTAAAATTTTGAGAATAAGAGAGTGAACTTTTCAAGTAGCATAAAATCATATATTAGTGTTAACATCTTCATTTACACACTTCACAGATTAAATAACGTACAATGACTCTCATCTAAGAGAATAATAAACTGGGTCGATATTAACTACGATGTTGGAGGAGAGACATACAGGAGGGTCGAATGGTAGACCACACATATATGTAATCTAAATGAATCGAGATAACTATCATATTTTACAGAAAGAACTAGATCAATATATTTATGTATTCTATTTTAATTTTGATATTAATTTCGCTTTCTCTTTGATATTAAATTACTACATAAGAGAGTGTAAATAGAAATAAAGTTATAAGTATTTCCCGTATTTTAGTAATTTTGTGATAAACTATATAATTTAACACAACAAAATCAAATGATAAACGCGATTCTCTACTTACTACAGTTTAAACACACAATGGGTGATATATTCTATGTAAGTAGAAGAACTCGATGAAACCAAATTACCTAAAATTTTATTGTAATTCTACATGTCATATAATCAACTATTTAAAAAAAAAAAAAAAAGCAAAAGAGAAAAAAAAAACCAAATAGCATATATATTTATATAATATATATAATATTAATATATAATATATATTTATATATTATCTAATATATATATATATATATATAATTATATATATATATATTAATATATACTATATATATAATATATTATACTATATATATTAATATATATATATATATATATATAGTAATAATATTAATATATAATATTAAAATATATATACACACACATATATATCTATATATCCACATCAGCACGGGGGGTTATGATAATCTTTTCGCTACAAGTTACTGTGGAGGCCTTATATAAATTTCCGCGTAACTATATATGTTATAATATATCTATAATATTATATTATATAATATATTAATATACTATATATATATATATGATATATATATATATATATATATATATTAATATATATATATATATATATATTAATATATATATATATATATATATATATATATAAATATTAATATATATCTTATATATTATATATTACTATATATTAAGTATTATATATATATATATAGAATAATATATTGTGAGTTATCTCATTTATAAAAAGTGTTAAACCCCGACATGTTAAAATATAATTAAATGTATAGAGTATCCGATACGTGATGTTACAAATAAGTACATTGTGTCTGTTTTTTCGAATTATATAAGAGCAAACTACGATTTTCTAGCGTAGCAGATGCTCGAATTTTTTTGTCTAATTATATTGATATCTCTTAGTAGTATGTGTTTATGCTTGAGATCTGATAATCCTTTTTTTGTTAAAACACTAAAGCGAATACGGTACGGACGAGATATAGACCAGATTAAACCGCTTGCAATATACGATTGGAAATTCGTTATGTAGGCACTCAAGAGGAAGCTTCACTCTAATCTTGGTAGCGCGGTAACGACGTAGGGTGGACTGAAACAAAAATGGTCTATTGAGTCTCAATCCGTGGAAGTTTAAGAAGCATTTAATTTTTAATATTTTTATTGAATCAGAAATTTAAAATGAAAATCATACTTCTATTTGAACAGTATATTCACCGTTATATATATATATCCTATAACAAGTAGCTAGATAAATTCTACCAAAGCGTATATTCAGGGATTTTAATAGGGTGG
>JABUQX010047897.1:12500-22500 GCA_015478945.1 Trachelipus rathkii
TTAGAATTACAGAGCTATGTTTCTTCGCTCTTTTATATGTATTTAGTTGCAGTAGCACCCCTATATAATCCGAAGATTCCCGACAGAGGCAGGGAGAATCTCTGCGAAAGCTAGAAGCTTCAGGAGGAGAAACCTAATATTGTTGTATATAAATAATAATAAAAATGTTTTATACTTTTCAGTGTATTTAATTCAAAAAAAAAGGTGATTATATTAAGGGTGCTACTGCAACTAAATATATATATATATAAATATATATATATATTATATATAAAGTTATATATTATATATTATATATATATAATATATATATATATATATATATATATATAAAGGTGTGTGTGAGCGCGCGCGAGATTCTCTTTGGCATGCAGTTATACAATCCACTCTATTTTGCAGAAGATGTGCTGCCTTCAAGAGTTATTTTCTTCAGAAGCTCACGATACATATTTGATCCCGAAATCTTTTATAATTTATTTTCTGTGACAATAAAAATTCTTTAAAGGATATAAGATATGTTTGTAGTAATCGCCCTGATTCTTATTCTTTTTCTTCTTTCTGGTATTTTGCTAAAAAGGTCAACACTAACGCACATTTTTATCTTTCTCTTTTTTTGGTTCTCCCAAAGGATCCCCTGTTTTCTTACCTCCTACTTAAGCTGAACTCTTCTCCTAAGCTCTGCTTGTGATTCCACTTTAGACTATTCCGGAGGTAATCTTCTTTATTTACCTCCTTGAAGCATCTTTATTCTAAACACTCCAACTTCTTTTTAATGTGGGATAATTGCTCTCCAATAACCTAATACTACGAATGCTTTGGGGTACTGGTGGTATTTCTCATTTGATTCTCAAAACTTGTGCATTCAAACTTATACCTTGCCTTGCCTTACATTTCTACTTAGTAACTTGCACCATTTCCTTCAGGAATTCAAGCTGTGCCGAAGATGGGAGACAACTCTCAACTTTTTAAATACCTTCTAATATGTTTTAACAATCTCTCTAAACCAAAAGATATTTAAACATATTAATTTTTTAATCTTTTTTTTTCTGATCGTCAGTAGATTCGCTCGATTAATCATGATTAGTTTCATTCCATTATTTTTCACTCATTACGATGAATCTTATTTGTGGTGATAGAAATATTGAAATATAGAAAGAAATTGGTAGAAAAATAGATAAAGAAATATAGATAGAAATTATTCGATAAAATATGGCAGCAAAGTTTTGAATTTAATTTCGAAAATTTCCTTTTTCGGTATTTAGAATTTCAATTTATTAACTTTTATCATACTTCTTTTTTAACTGACTCTATAACAGATGTTGTAGATGGTCAAACTTAAGCCTTTATAATCCTATTAATATTGGGGTACTTCAGGGTCTGTCATACCCCTAAATTTATTTCTTCATTTTTATTTATCCACTCTTTTGTTGCTAACTTCTCCCTTTGAAACCTTTTATTTTTCTAAAATTGTATTGAACAATCGTATCAGGTTGATACTATGAGGAAGTTTTGGCCGACGCACTAGGTGCGGTGCGGTGCGGTGCGGTGCGGTGTGTTACGGCACACAATTCCATGGCCCCCAGTGAGGTGTGATGCGAAGCGAGGTGTTCATTGAAACATATAAGTGCGGCTCTGTGCGGTGCGTGGTACGCTTACTCTGGTGCGGTGCGGTGCGGTGCGGTGCGGTGCACATAATTCAGGTGCTCAACCTACCCTACTATGAGAGTAACATTGGGCTCATAACAAAGAAAACTTGGTACTCTTCAATACCTCAAAAACTCACTCCATTTGTTCGACTTAGTCTTACACACAAATATAACATCCACGAAATATATATAACTTAAATGCTTCGTCTGACCTTAATATTTTCGGTATTTATTTTAATCTTTGTTTATCTTCGAACGATTGTATTGTTTCTCCCACAGAATATAAGCTTTTAAGAGGATGAGACTGTGTAAAGGATAGGAGAGGTATACAAATTCTCCTCAAAGGGAGAGTTATGGAATTAGATTTCAAAAGACCAGTAAAAGAGAGAGAGAGAGAGAGAGAGAAAGAGAGAGAGAGAGAGAGAGAGAGAGAGAGAGAGAGAGAGAGAGAGAGAAAGAGAGAGAGAATATATATATATATATATATATATATATATATATATATATATATATATATATATATATATATATATATATATATATATATATATACTGTATGTGTGTGATGTGTGTGTATCTTTATTCTCAATGAAGAGAATAAAATAGCTATTGATATATTGTGAGAGAGTAATAATAGTCAGTTTAAACTCCATATAATTTATGACACTATTGTAAGGTATCTATTAAAAGATAATAAAGCCGCTTGCCTTGACGTTATTTCTTTGTAGCTATTTATCAAATGGAAATTTGGCAGAGGGAGAGAATCAAAATGTTTTGGAAAAAAATAAGGATGAAGTGTGGTGGTGAGAATGTGTTAATGAGAGTGTGAGTTTGAAAGTGTAAAGTGTGATAGAGAGTGTGAAAATATGAGAGCCTGAGAGAGCGAGAGGGAGAGGGTTGGAGTACTGGAACATTTGAGTATAGAACTGTAAAAGTGTGAGAGCGTTAGAGTATTACAGTGTAAGTGTGAAAGTTTCTGAGTGAAGGAGTGTGAGAAAAAGAGCATTAATGTGTAAGTATGTGCGAAAGAGAGTGTGAATGTGTGAAAATGTGGGAGTTAGAGTGTGAAAGTAAGTGCAAGAGTGTAAAAGTGTGAGAGAGGAAGTGATGGTGCGAGAATGTGAAAGTCTGAGTCTGAGTCTGAGAGAGAGAGAGAGAGAGAGAGAGAGAGAGAGAGAGAGAGAGAGAGAGAGAGAGAGAGAGAGATTGCTAGGTTGTTAGTGTGTAAGAGTGTGAAAGTGCGAAAGTGTGAAAATATGAAAATGTGAAAGTCTGATTGAATAAAGTTCGTTTTAAAAGCAAATATTAAAATAATCCAATATCCTACAATGTATTTGAAAAATTAGTTAAGAATGTGTTTGAGGATTGGGTGTGTGTGGGTGTTGAGGCAGTCTTCAGTAGCAATATAGAGAAATCTCTTTAGTTATCTCAAATAAAAGGATAAATTTTTTGAAAGGGTTGAAAGAACTTGATGAAGATCGAAATTGTATATGAAAAGGTTATTTCACATAAAAATTAGAAATAGCCAACAGTTATTTTCTTTTTTTTTACAGATAAAAACCAACCGTTCACTGCCAGGGCTCTAATCTAGGAGGATGTGTACTCATTTAACGTCCGAGCAGAAAGAAGCAATGCCCATGAGAGAATAGCTCACATTCTCCCATATGACCAGTTGCGAACCTGAGGCCCTCGCTTTGTTTGGCGAGTGCTCTACCACTGAGCTGTAGGACGCTTTTATGAAAATAGTTATAAAATATAAAAATATATATGTATGCAAATACTTATATATATATATATATACGTATATATATATATATATATATATATATATATATATATATATATATATATATATATATATATATATATATATATATATATATATATATATATATATATGTATATAACAACAATATATATATATATATATATATATATATATATATATATATAACTAACTATACAATAACAACTTCTTTCTTTCATATATGTATATATATATATGCTAAATATATATATATATATATATATATATATATATATATATAACAATATGTATAATAATAATAATATATATATATATGTATATATATAATAATATATATAATATATATATATATATATAATATTTAAAAATATATATATATATATATATATAATATATATATATATATATATATATATAATATATATATATATATATATATATATATATATATATATATATATATATATTATATATATATATAGTAAGTATTCAGCAATGATCGCTAATGAAGATAATAAATTATAATAAAAGCCTTTAAAGAGAAACTTGTAAATAATTTAGAAGAGTCGGTATTTTATCTGAAGTAAGATTTATTATTAATATATTACAGCACAAATTTTCGTTTCTTGTTCGGAAACCTCATCAGGTGCAGTTCTTTGTAAGACTAAAGTTAAAATTAATATTAACAATAAAAATTTAAAAAGTAATTTATATTTTAGATTTAAGATTTTTATAGAAATTAGTGGAGTTCATAATGTTGTTAAGAGTGGGATTAATATTGAATTCACCTTTTTGTCTATTGTAATTATTGGTGTTAAGGATGCAGTAGGATTCAAATAGTTTTCTTCTGTGTAAATCTTTTGAATGTATGATAGGAGTCATGTTGTTAATGTCTATAGTGTGGTTATGTGTGGAACGATGTAATGTAAGGGCAGAATATTGATTGTCATTGGTAAGGTCATGTTTGTGTTGGTACAGTCTACGTTTAAAATCATGAGTTTCGCCGATGTATAAGGAGTTACAATGAAGGCAAGGAATTTTATAAACACATTGGGGTATGGTAGTGGGTCGATTTATGTTAGGTCTAAGAATAGCTTTGAGGGGTAGATTTCCTGAAGAGGTAAGATTGAAATTATTGGGTAAGATGTTTTTTAATTGTTTGAGAGGAATGTTAGGAATGGGTAAGAAAGGATTGTTTTTAGAGTGGTTGTGAGTGTGCGGTTGATAGAAGGATTTTTTTGCTAGTTTAAGTGCTCGTTGTATAATGAAGTTGGGGTAGGAAAGTTTGTTAAAAATAGAGAAAAGGTAATCAAATTCGGATTGTAGGAAAGAGGGAGAGCATATTCTTAGAGCTCTGAGGAATAAGGAAGAAAGTGTTCCTATTTTTGTGTTGGTTGAATGGGACGAAAACCAATGTATGTAACTTGGGTTGTAAGTAGGTTTACGGTAAACAGAGAATTGGAGAGTAGTGAGATTATTTGACCAGGTTGTAAGAACGTCAAGGAATGGTAGGGAATTATTTCTGGAAGTTTCAATGGTGAATTTAATGTTAGGGTTAATAGTGTTGAGGAAATCGAGAATGTTATGTGGGTTAATATTGGGAGGAATAGATGCAAAAATATCATCAACATATCTGTACCAAGTAACATTATTCATGATGGGGTTAGGAAATATGTAATAAATTTCAAGGAGTTCCATAAAAATATTACTTAATACAGGAGAAAGGGGAGAACCCATACTAAGTCCAGAATTTTGTTTCAGAAACGTGTTATTAAATTCGAAAAAGTTATGTTCCAGGGTGAGTAGGATTAATTGTTTTAAAATATCAAAAGGAAAAGGTAATATGAAATTGTTTTCATCAATAAAACGTGAAAGTAGTGAAAGGGTTAAAGGGACAGGTACAGAGGTGAAGAGTGAAGTTACATCAAAACTTACGAGGGAGTGGGAGTGTGGGTTGATGTTTCTGGTTTTGATGATAAAATCTTCAGAATTGGTAATATGTGATGAGGAAATGTGTCCAACAAGAGGTGAGAGTTGTTTAGCTAACCATTTAGATAATTTATAGGGGACAGAATCTATGTTAGAGATGATGGGGCGAAGAGGAGTATTTGGTTTATGTGTTTTGGGGATTCCGTAAAATTTGGAGAGGCAAGGGAAAGTAGCTTTTAAATCTTTGTGAAGATGAGTATGTTCTGAAAGAATGTTTTTTAGTTTATGGTTAAAGTTATTTTGAGAAGTTTTTAAGGGATTTTTGGTGAGGAGGGAATATGTATTGTTATCAGAAAGTAAGTCGTTACATTTATGTAGATAGTCAGTTTTGTTAAGTATAACTATATTATTACATTTGTCAGATCTTGTAATTATGATGTTGTTGTTTTTTGTAAGTGAATAGAGAGCTGTGTAAAATTTAGAGGGTGTTTTCTGTTTATTTAAGGAGTTGAAAATTTTATGAATGATGAGGCCTTTCATGAAATCCAGAGAGTGGGATTCTTCTTTAAAGTTAGTTTTATATTTTTCATAGTCCACAAGAAATTTCGAAATTGGGTCCAAATTTTGTAGAGAAAAAGAGAGTCCGTATCCCAAAATAATTTTTTGATCCTTTGATAGTTCTAGATCTGATTTATTTATGACGTTGTTAATATTAGAATTTTTCACCCATACACTATTGTAATAAATATTATTAAATTTGTTGTCGAGTTTTCTCTTTTTTTCATTGATAATGAAATCTTTTCTTAGATGAGCCAAATTAAGCAATTGGGTGAAGGTATCGAGAGAGTTAGGGTTCTGTTTGTACCATGTCTCTTGAAAAATTTTGAAGTATTTAAAGTTTATTCCAAAAGCGAGTTTAATTTCCTGCTTGATGGTTAAAATTTTTCCAAGGACATGGTACAGAGCAGATTCTTCTACCTTCGCGAGCAATTTATTTCACGTAGAAAGACTCATTATCAATGAAAAAAGAAAACTCGACAAGCTTAATAATATTTATTACAATTAACGGGTGAAACCACAATATTAGTAACGTCATAAATAAATCGGGTACAAGGCTATCAAAGGATGCGAACTCTTTCTCGAAATTTGCCCGTGAACTGAAAATACCAAAACAACTTTAAGAAAAAATCCACTAACAGACTCATGAAGACATCATTCATAAAACACCGGCGCAAGGCACCCTCTAATTACACGAGCCTAACCGCACAAGCAACGGCGTCGCCAATACGGATCTGACAAATGTATAAACCAATGCGGTTATACTTAACAAGCATTGCTCTAGCAAATGGCAACGACACTCACGATAACCGGCCTCCTTAAACTGCCAAAACCTCGGCGGCCATGAAGCTAAAAACTGGTCTTTCAGGGTATACTCATCAAGGCAAGCTACTCATGCGCGTACCAATTCTGGGCGCATCGTCAGAACCGAAACGGCTCGGCCCGCTCGCCGCGTGTCGGCTCGCTCAACCGCGCGGCTGCGACCTTTACCGCTACCTGGCGCGGTGACGAAGACATTCGTTACCTTTCGCACGATGTTTTAAAACAGTGTCCTACTCGCCCTGGAGTGCTTTCGTTTGGCACGGCGCGTTTCTGGCAAATTCTGGACTTGTATGGGTTCCCCTTTGTTAAGTAATATTTTAATGAACTCTTGAAATTTATTACATATTTAACCCCATCATGAACAATGTTGCGGTACGGGTATATGGTGATGATATTTTGCCAGCACGCCAACGTCATTTCGGCGCGGCCAACCCTGGCATTAAATTCGCCATTAACTCGCGAGGCCACCGACCACGACTGCAACCTGTTATGTCTCACTGCCTCCAATTCTGTTTATCGCAAACAACGAGATCCCATACATTGATTTCGTCCCATTCAATGGCGCAAAGATAGGAACGCTTGGCTGCTTATTCCTCAGGCTGGGCCGCCTCTGTCGGAATTTACGACACGCACTGGCGCGGCGCCTGCTGGCACTGGCCGAGCGCCCAAGCGGCAAAAAATCGCTCATCAACCGCACTGCGGCCGCTGCAAAAGCGTCGCTGCCCACCATTCTGGCATTCTCAAACGGTAAAAGCATCTTGCAATGATCTTACCTCTTCGGAAGTCTACCCTCAGCAGACCTAGCATGCGACCCCTGCCCAGCCTGTCGTTTGCCGCCGCGCTCGTACGCTGATCACCATCGGCGAAACTCATGTTTAAACGTAGTTTCAACACCAACTGTCAATATTCTGCCCCGATACGTCGTTCCACGCCAACTGCCTGCATGACCTTATTACATTCAAAGATTACACAGAAGAAAAGCTGTTGGTGTTGCATCACTAGCGCAATGTACAATGAACAAAGACGGAGATTTGTATTGACACTTCTTAGCTGGCATTATGAACGCAGGCCCATAAAGAAAATCTTAAATCTAAAATATAAATTACTTTTAAATTTCTATTGTTAATATTAAATTTAATTTTAGTCTTACAACAACCAGCACCTGATGAGGTTTCAGAAAAGAAACGAAAATTTGTGCTTAAGTAAATTATTAAATAGTTTACAAGTTTCTCTTTCAAAAATATACGTTTAACAATATATTTCCATATTTCTATATTTATATATAACAATAATATACATACCACATATATATATACATAAATACATATGTATATATATATATATATATATATATATATATATATATATACATACACAAAACATATATGTACAAATATAAATATCACTATTATTATTATCATTATTATTATCATTATCATTATCATTATTATTATTACCATTACTATCATTATTATTACTATTACCAGTAATATCATTATCATCATTAGCTCCATCGTCATTATTACTATTACTAATATCATCAATATTACTATTATCATTATTAACATTATTCTTATAATTATTAGCATCATTATTATTATTATTATTATTCTATACACTATATTTCACACAAAAGTCACTATATTTCACTATTGATAATCAGTATTCACTATATTTTAACTATATTATTATTCTTAATATTATTATCTTTTTCTTCAACATAATCACTATCACCATTATCACTACTATTACTATCATTATTATCATTATCTTCTTCATCATCTTCTCCCTCGTGAAGAAATCTCTCCTCGCTGTCAGAAAGCCATTTCCTCGTTAGATTCAGCTGTGTCGAGAAATACAAATTCAATGTTTCAAGAATTATATGTTTTCAATTTTATTTTTAATTTAAAAATGCAAAACGAACTTTAGTCCAAATATTTGTTGCTTCACCATCTAAGATTGTAATATATAAATAATTTAAGATCAAATTTTTAAAATATTAAAATCCTGAATTGTAAATAAAAAAAATTTTAGTAGTGGCTTTTACTTCAAACTCTAATTAACAACACATTCAAAATACATTTTTCTCCAGAACCCTTCTTAAATAATCCTTTCAGATTTTTTTACTTCTTTCTAGTATTCCTTCTGGTGCTTCCCTTTCCAATTCCATTCTGGTTTCAGCGCGTACACTTTAATGAGGTTGTTGAGCCTCATGACTAGTTCATGGTCTGGTTATGGCAATTTTACTCTTTTTCTGAGGTGTTCCACCTCATCCAAAGTTTAATGTCAGTTTAGATTATTCAAGGTCTGGTTTGTTCATTTTTATTATTTTTGATAGACGTTCCACCTTGTCAGCATTTCAAATTTAAAAAATCTTAACCCTGTTGGGGTGTTGGGGAATTGCGCCTTGTCAGAAATTCAAGGTCTGTTGAGACAATTTTTATCTCTTCTCGGGGGTCTATACCAACTTCCTTAAACTTCAAAATCTGAGAATTTTTAAATTCTGTTGGGGGATTGGAGTGTTACACATTTTACTCGAACGTTATAAAATAGGGGTAATGGGCTCGATCCCTGCACTAAACCTGTAAGATGAACTCGAAAAACTGTCGATTTCAAATTATTATTTAATTTACAGTTATAATTTAGTTATAATTTACAATTATAATTTACAGAGCTATCGCATAACTGCAACCATAGACGAGAATATATAAAAAGTGATTATTATTTCCAACTTAATAAATATTCCTTTACCTTTGATCAATAACACACATACAACTACACACACACACTCACACAGTCCAATAGTCTATGGCTTCGAAACCGTGTCCATAACTGGGCTTGACCATTCTGAGCGGTTTGATCTGAAGCAAAGTCTGTTATCAAATTTGATCCATTTAGTTAATATATATATATATATAGCAGCAGCAGCAGTATATATATATATATATATTTATATTATATATATATATATATATATATATATATATATATATATATATATATATATATATATATATATATATATATATATATAAATATATATATATATATATATATATAAGTTGGGTTGCTGGTTGCTGGTTGCTGGTTGCTGGTTGCTGGTTGCTGATAGCAGCATATATAGCAGCAGAGGCAGTATATATATATATATATATATATATATATATATATATATATATATATATATATATATATATATGTATATATATATATATATAGTGTATATATAAGGGTATACAAATATAATATAATACTGTTCCGCAAAGGTTTGGGGTGG
>JABUQX010047898.1:0-7500 GCA_015478945.1 Trachelipus rathkii
CGGCAGTTTAGGGGGCTCGAGCCGACGCGGGACAGAGGGTAGGGGCGACCGAAGTTCCCCGTAACGTCGGTCAACCTTTAGGCCGAGGCAACAACCCGCGATCCTGCCACGTTTTTGCGTCCTTACCCTATGTGTATTCACCGCCTTAGTTTATTAAAAAAAAAAAAGAATAATTTTCTACTCCCCAAAAAACATTGAGCACGACAACCTTTGGTTTATTGTACTTTAAATCCTAAACAAAGGAAAATACATAGCGCTCTAAACCCGCAAAGATGGGCAAGAAGTCGTGGGTGTACCTCTCGGCCCTACAACGCACAAGGTTGTAGTTCGCGATGCTCACGCATTCCAATTAACGGAGGCTGGGGCGACTTCGTCCCCCCTCTTATGTCCTCCCGTCGGCTACCAGAACCCCCTAAAATTACGGAATTTGTCTCGGGCTAGGGAGGAGTATAATTTCAAAATGCATATTTACGATGAAATATAAGACAAAAGATGGCGTCCGATACTTTATTTTAATGATCACAGTATCGAAACTAGAGGACCGGCAGCGTCCTTACAGCTGTCAAATACCATCATGACCCAAATTTGTTCGGATTTTGAACTGACTGGCGACCCAGCGATAGTTACGTATTTTCATAATTTTGGGCATGTTAACTCTTTTTGTTATATTAGTTCGAAGTTTCAATCTCTCGTCCGGATAAAAAAAAATTAATCAAAAACAAAAACAAAATTATCTTATGTCCCCACTTAGGGCGGCGCGGCAGCCCAACGATGTCGTCATCAGGCGGACATAGAGGAGGGGAACGAAACAATCCAGCCCCCCCTGTCGCTCCGCCTCAACCATTGTAGGCCCGAGAGACCCCGAACTCCTTGCCCGATATCTTTACGTTACCCTATGTAATCCTTAGTTTAAAAAAAAAAAAGAAATAATCTTTACTTGCCAAAAAAAAACACTTTGGTACTTTACTATTAAACTTAAAAGGAATACCATAGACTGGTTAAATCACTCGCAAAGATCAGCAAGATCATAGTATATTACTATACTAATATATATATATAGTTATACTATATATATATATAAATATATTATATATATATATATATATATATAGTAAATATACACTATATATATATATTACTATATATATATATATTATATATATATATTTAAAGAATAATGAGCAAATGTAAAAAATGAATCAATTTGAAGCTCCAAAAAAAAAAAAAAAAAAAAAAAAAAAAAAAAAAAAAAAAAAAAAAAAAAAAAAAAGAAAGTAAATTGATTTATTTAGCAAATAGTATTGTCTTAATTTTTTCCTTTACTAAAATTTTAAAAATCCATTACCACCAACGGCGTGCATCTCTCCACATCACATATACTAAATCTTAGTTTCCGGTACTCTGGATTACTTAAGGTCCAAGATAACTTTTTTTACAATGACGAGTATACCAGAAAGAAGAAGAAAAAAAACCGTACCCGGCCTGTTACCCCCGCCCGCCCCCAAAATAATAGAAGACCAACGTTTAGTGAAGAAAGGGAAGAGAAAAACAATATCGATACCACGGATAATGGTGGAATAGGCTTCAAATGAGGGGGCAAAGGCTAAACAGGTAACAAAACACAAGACCAGTGAAATGATCATTCACCCGTTGGAGATTTTTACATCCAGGGAGTGGAACTTGGAGCTTACACACAGAAACACAATTAATAAAAAACACTTTTTGGACAATTTAAGGGTCGAATGCTGTAAATTCTAAAAAAGAAAAAAAAAAAATTTTCATTTAAAAACCTACCTAACCTAACCTACCTAACCTACACGCTAAACAACCTACCTATCCCTATCCTATCCTATCCATCCTTATCTATCCCTATCCATATCAATATCATATCAATCAAATATCATATCATACTATCATGTACATTTCATATCACTATTCATATCATATCATCAATATTAATATCCCATCCCTATACCCTTATCCCTATCCTATCCTACCTCATTTACCTAACCTAATCCCTAATCTAACCCTAAAAAACCTAACCGAAAATTAATCCTAACCTACCCTAAAACGCGAAGCGAATGTTTTCTGGACGGGAAGATTAAACCTTACATAATGTCGATCATATATATGGCAATATATCTATTTATATTATATATAATATATATATATATATATATATAATATACTATATATATATATATATATATATAAATATATAATATATATATATAATTATATAATATATATAGGCCCCTATATATATATATATATTATTATATTATTTATTTTTATTAATATTTATAATATAATATTTTATTAATTATATATATATACTATATCATATATATATATATATATATATATATAAAATACTTATTATATATATATATATATGATTTCGTCAAAAAAAACACGCTAGTAATTTTTATTATTACATTAATATTAAAAAAATTTAATCGAGCGAGGCTTTCACACTTGTGTTTTCGACATTAACTAATTAAACACGACCCATGAAGGAAACATCCTTTCACCAATTTTTTTCTTTCTAACACACATCTTTCTACAAGGTCGGTCGAGATGCAACCGTGTAATTTAATTACGCCGTCTAGGGAATAGTGTGGTTGGGAAAAATGTGTTCACAACAATTTTGATTGGTGGCTCGTACCAACCCCCGCCCCACCCATTGGGAAATACTGTTACAGAACTCAAATAGTATTAATATATATAATATATATATATATAATAATATATATATATCTAGTATATATATACTATATAATATTATATTATATTATATATATATTATAATATAATATATATATATATATATATAGATATATATATATATATAATATATAATATAATATTAATTACACGGGATACACACCCCGTAAGGGCTCCAAAAAAGTTTCTTATATATTATTATATATATATATATATATATATATATTATATATAGTATATATAATATATAATATATATATACTATATATAATATACTAATATATATATATAATATAACATATATAATAATATTATATATTATATATATATAACTAATAAATATATATATATATATAGATATTAATATAATATATATAATATACATATATATATATATAAATATATATATAATATATTTTATTATATATATATAATATATATATATATAGTATATAATATATATATATATAATAATATATTATAATATATATATAATATTATTATATAATTAGTTATTATATATTATTATTATATTATTATCACCTAGTACACAAACATCATTTCCCGCTTAAGCGGACTAGGTAATAAGTCCTGGACGGGTTGCAGGTCTTCCCTAATTCATATTTTCCTCATTCTCGCCCCCAACATACTCCTGCTACGACCACCACCATCCCCAGTTCCATTCTATTCTCTCGCCCAACACCCCTCCTACCATGTCTCCACCCCTCAAATCCCCCCTGTTCTTGGTATGTTTTTTCTCTTACTCTATAACACCTCTTCTTCCAGCATTTTCCTTATATCCATCCATCCACCTCTTTCTCGGTCTCCCTTTCCTCTCTTTCCATCCTCCGGCCTCAAAACCATTTCTCCTAACCACCCTCTTGTTCATTTTCCTCCATTTCCCTCTCGCAGCATTTCTGTCCAACACCATCTTTAACATTCCCATTCTCCGCTCTCCACCAAACCATTATTCCAATCACCGATCTCTCTTATCAATCACCCTATTCCCTAATCCTCTCTCTTTGTAAGCCCACCACATACCCGCGTCTCAAACCCCTTCATCTCAAAAAACACTATTTTTCAGCTTCTTCTGACCTAGCATCATACCCCCATTGCTTGTCAACCTTCACACCCATATTCAGCTTGTAACCCGCTGGAAACACAAATATTTTTTTTTTTTTTTTATTTTTTTTTTCTTTTCAAACATACTTAAAATCTCTTCTCTAAGTTGTTATGTGATTAAATCCCCCCTCCTTCCATAATTACCCCTCAGATCCCACTCCAAATGCTCTCACTCATTCCCTTTTTCTTCCTACTCTGTATCTATTCATCTTCCTTCATCCTCCCCTCCTACCCAAATCCATCCCTAAATATCGGTGAGCAAGAAACCCCGTTTTACTTCTTCTTAATACTACACTCCTACCGTGCTAATAATCTTCTAACCCATCCCTATTTCTGTTTCATCCCCTCAAACTATAACACTACCTCTTCCTGGGTTATCCTTAAACCCTTTGTCCACACACCCTCTCCAAACCATCCTTCACCAATACTCGTACAAAACCCTTCTGATTCTTCGCCACTAAGCAATTAATGCATCCGCAAATAGTATCATGTTCCACTTCCATCGGTATCACCCCATCCATCAATCATCCACCCCTCATCCCCTCTCCTCATCATTCCCATCTTGCAGCACACTCTTCAAAAGTATATTGAAAAGCCACGGTTGAACAGTTTACACATCCCCCTATCTTAACCCCCTACTCTTTCGGTACCCATTACCAAACATTCCAACTCTCCCCCCCCCTGTTTAAAACTCGTCAGCACCAATGCTGTCATTTGCTCCGATAAAACGCCGCCTAGATTACCTTTAACCCTTAATTACCCCCTCTCAAATTCATCCAGCACCTTCCCATAAATTTTCTTCCCCCCTTCTTCACCCCTCATAATCTATAGGCTTTTTTTCTCCACGGAATCAAGAAACACCCGTCACACTTTCCCTGTCCAATTTCTTTTCATATACCTTTCTTCCCACAAAGCATCTTCCCTCTATCGTGAGGACACAAATACTTATCCACCACACACCCCTGGGTTCCCACCCTGCCTAAATCCTCCTTCTTATTTGTTCTTCCCAATCTCTCCTCCGTAAATCCTCTTTCACCCTGTTCAATTAGTATTTTTTTTTTCCCCATACACTTTCCTACTACACTCAAAGACAAATACCTCTATAATCCCACCACTCACCTATCCCCTTCCCTTTATACCAGGGGAACAAACAACCATTTCCTTTCCCAATCGTGGAACCTTTCCGTCCTACCCCTCCTCCAACATAAATATATAACTATACAGCCATTCCCCCTCCACCCCCGTCGCCTCCATCTGTAACAATTCCATACTACTCACACCATCTAGACCCTGTGGATACTTTTCCTTTTTCCTTAGTTAGCGCCCTGGAGAGCTGACATCCACTTCCACTTCCACCAAGTGCCTCTTCCTGCCCACTCATTCCCCCCCCCCACCTCACCCTCTTTTTGTTAAATCCACCGCATCTCTCGCCACCCATCTTCCAATCAATAATCCTTCTAAAATATTCCCCCCATTTTCCCTCACCTTACTCTCCCCTTCCCATCCATTCGCCGCCTCCTCTCCCCTTGAACCCCTTCTCCCCCTAACAACCCTTCCATCTTCTTCACTTTTTTTATTTACTTATTTCTAGATATTTTTGCGTCCCCTTATCTAAATCATCAATAATTTTTCTTTACTATTCATTATTTGTATTTATTTGCATTTCTCTTCGCCCTCTCCACCCCGCTAACCTCTCTTGCCCTTTATGCGCCACCAACCCTTCTATATTCCCTCCCAGCTATTCCCTTCTCCCTATTTTTTTTTTTTCCCCAACCATTTCACATAAACCTCTTTTTTCTTTTTCACCAACTCTTTCACCTCCTCACTCCACCATTCACTTCCTTTCCTTCTACTTGCTCCCACCTTTTTTACTCCACATATCCTTCTGGCCTCTTCACAAATTGTCTCTTTAAATCTCATCCACTCCTCCTCCATTTCCCTAATTTCCGTCCCTCTCACGTCCCTCCACTTATCCTCCATACCCCTCATAAACTCCCTCCTACACATTGCCTCATCTAATTTTTCCACCTTTATGACTTCTATTCTCCTCTTATTTTCTCTTTCCCTAACCGTTACCTCTCCCCCTACCCTTAATCTAGCAACCACCAAATAGTGATCAGATAACCCCCTACCTGCCCCTCTGAATACATTTACATCTAGTAATCTGCCCCTATCCTTTCTATTTATACACACATAATCCAATATCGCCCTCCCCCCCGTTATCTCACTCTTCCATGTATACTTATGATTTTCACTTTTCTTGAACCAAGTATTCCCAATTATCATTCTTCTATCAACACACAATTCTAACAGACTTTCTCCATTATCATTCCTTTCCCCTACCCCAAATGGACCTATAATTCTCCCCATCTCCTCTCTTCCCACTCCTGCATTCAAATCTCCTAATAAAAAAATTTTATCATTTACCCCGAAACTTTCCCAACATTCATTCAACTCACTCCAAAATCTTTCTCTCTCTTCATCCCCTCGCTCCATTTACCTGTCATACGCGCATATAAAAAACCCACATTTTCGCCCCCAAATTCATTTTTAACCCACATTATTTCTCGAACTCATCCTATTTGCACATTTTTACTTACCCACAAACTCTTTTCTCATAACTATTCCTACCCCTTCCCACGCCGCTCCCTCTGTCGTCCCACCCCCGAAATCATACCCTAAGTTTTCCAAAGTCCATCTCACTTCTATGCCTTTACAGCTTTGTTTCTGTCAACCCTAGCACACTCCAAACCTTTTTTCTTCGACGATTAAGCCCAGCTTCTTCCCTTTTCCAAATCCCATTTATCCCTCTCAACATTCATACAACCCACTGAATCTAATCTCTTTTACCCATCCTAGCTCTTTACTCCCCCTTACTCCCTTTTATCCTGACCCTCTTATTCACCACTCTACTTTCCACTATTCCCACACTTGATTCGGCTGCACGTTTACCGGGATCCCACAACCTGAGGCACTTCCCAATACCTCAAGCTCCAAACCCCGCTCAAACAACCACACCCTAAAAAAAATCCTAAATCTATATTCTAAAACTAATTCACAATTTATAGATAAAACTTAAATTAACACTTATGTTGTTTACGAAATTAATACTTTGATGTATATTCTTCCTACTTTGAAGACACTCCTCTTCTTCTCAGCTTTTTCGAATCTATTCCTATAGGAAAAATCAGAAGGATCATTGATGTCAACTCTTTCTGTCTTGAAGATACTCTTCCAGAGTACCTTTGCTTTTTTATATACTTAATTCTTTCTTGCTTGATATTTTATTCTATCCTGATGTTGATTCGCAACACTAGTATTTTAATTTTATTTGAATTATTATAATAAGTTGTACTCTAAAGCCTTGAGGAGATCTTTTTCACGTAAATACAAAGTAGAAAGCCTCAGTAAATTTCTTTCCTGATGATGATTTGTAGTAACACTTGTATTTAAATTATATATTAGAAACACCTCTGTTACTTTTACTAATTTGCACTTTGATCCTTTAGATCCTTGAATATTCTTCTTGTTGTTGTTAACTCAGCAACGCGGAGTCCAACGTTCGAATCCCGCTGACGAAGAGTAAAACTTCTTTGACTCATTCATTTAAATGGGGGCAGGCCTTTGAGTACTTCAGCATTTATGGATGAG
>JABUQX010047898.1:10000-15000 GCA_015478945.1 Trachelipus rathkii
GAAAAATTTTCCCTCAAATCATTATTATTATTATTATTATTATTATTATTATTATTATTATTATTATTATTATTATTATTATTATTATTATTATTATTATTATTATTATTATTATTAATACTGATTAGGATTATTATATTATTGTATTATTAATTACTATTATTATTATAGTAGATATTATTATTATTAGTTTATTATTATTATTATATTATTATATTAATTATTATTATTATTATTATTATTATTATTATTATTATTATTATTATTATTATTATTATTGCCTATCAGAGTGTGGTAAAACTGAATAGGTTTATGTTTTATTTTTTCACTGTATAGTAGTTGATTTTTAATTAACTTTGGTACTTAAATTTTTTGTTAGGATTTAGTTTATGCTCAATTTTTATGACGTTTTCTCCTTTAGTTTTAGTCTGTTTTTGTCTATTGTTCTTATTTGTGTGTGTGCGAGTGTGTGTGTAGGTGTGTGTGTAGGTGTCTGTAGGTGTGTGTAGGTGTGTGTAGGTGTGTGTGTTTGTCGAGTGTATGTGTGTGAGAGAGATGGCAGATTTGCGTAGGCGCGGGCTTTCTATAGACCTTACCAACATCCGCGGCTTAAATTCTAACTTTGACTCTGGGGAATATCACCTCTCTAACTCTAACCCTAACCTTTTGCTATTTCTGAGACTCAGATGACTAAGAATTCATTCCTCTAACTCGTTAATGTATCAACACAGGCTTATTCATGAATTTCGTCTGAAGGTGGAGTCGTGGGTATATGCAAGCATTAATACTCCTGTAACAAGTCTCGTGGATCTCGAATCTCCTAACTTCGATGTTCTGTGGCTCAAAATCTTTTTTCCATCTACTACAATAATCTTGTGCTTCTGCTACTGTTCTCCTAACAGAACAGATTTTCACTCCTTCTTTGAATATCTTACTACTTCTCACGAGACTGTTATATCTTCTCATTCAAATATTGAGGTCCTCTATTTAGGGGATTTCAATGTACACAACACTGTATGGATGGTTTCCTCTCATACTGATTTAGGTGGGGAGAGCCGAATCATTCGCATTCTCAACAATCTGAGCAACTATCATAAGAAAACCTACAAACATTCCGGATTGTCTCAACCAATTCTTGAACACACTTGACCTATGTTTCACCACTAGTCCTTCTCTCTATAAATACACCACCTTCGCCCTATTGGTAAATCTAAACAAAACCTTATATCTCTTTAATTTAATACTTTCTCTCCACAAGCTCCATCCTGCCCTAAGTGATTTTTCTGGCATTTTGATCGGGCTTATTGGGGGGTCTTGCGTCGCTTCTACGCTAACTATAATTGGAATAAGTGCTTTGACTCTGATGACGCCTCGGCTTCGGCTTCTGCCACTAAGGTGGGAGCTGTAATAGTTGACGGGATGAGCAGGTTCATTCCTTCTTCGACTAAATCTTTCTCTCCTCATAATCCATGGTTTGATCGTGCTTGTTCTCTGGCCATTCAGGCTAGAGACAACGCGTATCTGGAGTGGAAAAATTCTCATTCTCATATCACTCTCGCTAATTCCATTCAGCTAGAAATCGTGCAGGATACTTCTTGCGAAAGCAAAAGCGGAGGCTTTCACCAAACGAAAGTGCGCTAACCTCCTTGGTTCTCCTACTGACAAATCTCTCTGGCCTCTTGCTAAATCTGCCTTTCCTCCTCTTATTCGATCTGATGACTCTGTTGCTAACTCTCCAACTGAAAAGGTCAATCCCCTCGGCCTCCTATTTTCCTCTAACTCAACCCTTGACGATTCTGGTATTTCTCCTCCTCTTCCTTCTACCCTCAGGTGTCCTATGTCTTTGTCTGTGATTAAATTTGATCGGGTGCATGGGCTCGCTGAGATTCTATGAATGCTAGGAGGCGGGTGGCCCGGATAGCATTCCTCCCGAGGCTTTGAGGAATGTGCTTTACGTGCTGGACCCCCGCCCCTCGTTAACTTATATACTCTATGTCTCAAGTACTACTCTCCAACTTTCCCTCAGTGTTGGAAGCACGCACATGTTCCAACTTATTCGAAAAAAGGAAGCCCACTCTGCATCCCTGTAACTACCGCCCCTATACCTCTCACTTGTATTCTAATCTAAGATCCTTGAAACCCTTCTCAACTCTCACTTCTTAGACTATCTGGAATCTCATTCTGTTCTTTCCGATCGCTAGTACAGCTTTCGGCGTTCAAAGTCTACTGGTGATATACTTTCTTATTTAACCGATTTATGGTTTTCCTCTCTTAGGAACTACGGAGAGACTTGTTTGGTGGCGCTTGACATATCCAAAGCATTTGACTGGGTATGGCACGCGTCACTGATCTCCAAGCTCTCCTCCTTTGGGTTTCCTCCTCCTCTTTCTTGCTTATGTCTAGCTTTCTTTCAAGTTTCTCAATATCGGCTGTGGTGATTGGAACGATTTTTTTCTTCTTCTTTTCTGTCAATAGTGTTGTTCCTCAAGGTTCGTCTTATCTCCCTACTTTATTCATACTTTTCATTAATGATCTTCTTACCTGCACATCTAACTCTATCAACTCATATGCTGATGACTCATTTCAATTCTGCTCATTCTTTTATTTCTAGAATTGTATCTCGTCTTAATCTTTCCGATCCTATTCTCGCTGATCTGGATAGAATTTCCGAGGTCGGGTCGTCTCAAGCTTGTGAAATTCAATTATTTAAAAACCCAACCTTCTACAAATCTCCCTCTCTAAAACACCTTCTAACTTTCCTATCTCTTTCGACGGTTCTCTCGTCTATCCTGTTGACAATAAAACATCCTTGGCCTTACATAAACAAAAAAATTGTCTTGGAACCTCAACATCAACAACGGTTGCTAGGCCGGCCTCAAAGAAACTGGGAGTTCTTTTAGACTGCGAGACTTTTTTCATCTTCTCAGTTACTCCAGCTATACAAGGGTGTCATCCGCCCTTGTATGGACTGTTCTTCATATCTTGGGGGACTCTGGTTTCAACCCGGCTTTTGGACAGGTCGAGTCAAAAAGCCAAAAGGGCTTATATTAATAAATTTCTGTACTTTCCAGTTCACGTGACCCTCTATCTTTGCGGCGCGATGTTGTGCTCCATCTCTTTTGTCTATAGGTTACCGCAGCGCAGGTGTTCGAGGGAAATCTTACACACTCGCTTACCACCGACCTTTTGCGACGCTCCTCGTCAGCATAAGGATGACTGTGTCTGCAGCACCAGATTTTTTTGGTAGCATGAGTTGTAAACTCCAGGCTAGTTACAACGCTGCGGGTGCTTCGCTTCTTTCTGCCCCACCTCTTTTCTGAGAAACTCTCTTCCAGTCTTCTGTTGTTTCTGCCTGAATTTAATCTCCCTAACTTTAAAGCCTGCGTCGTGCTTCTCTGCGTAATTTGTGTGCTAGCGAATAAAATTTTGCGTGCAACACTCCCTCCCTGAATAGGGCTCTGCGAGTGGTGGTGACAACTGTAAAAAAAAAAAAAAACAGAAAAAAAAAAAAAAAAAAAAAAAAAATATTATTTATTATTAACACTCAATATATTATTATTATTATCTATTAGTATTATTATAGTTATATTTTTTTTTTATTATTATTAATATTATTATTATTATTATGATCTATTATTATTATTATCACTTACTTATTATGATTTTTATTATTTTATTTATTATTATTACTGTATTATTATTATTATTATTATGTATTATTATTATTATTATTATTATTATATTATTATTATATTAATTTATTATTATTATTATTATTATTCTTATTATTTTATATTATTATTATTATTATTATACTATTAAACACTGGCCAACAAAAAAAAATTTTTTTTTTTGGCTCCCAAGGATATTTTATCGAATTCATAGTATATGTTGTGCTGATTTCAGAAATGACATTTGTTTTCCAAGATTGGCTCTAGTTCTTGAGATACAGGGTGTTCCAGAAATACTCTTATACAAATATCTTTTTAATGCATATTTTCCAGTAATATCGTTTTATTTCTTTTTTAAGGATATACCTTATATAATATATATATATAGAATATATATATTTATATATAATATATTATATTATTTATATATATATATAAATATATATAATATATATATATATATATATATATATATATTATATATATATATATATATATATATACTTTTATTTTTTTCTGAATTTCAGAAACACTATTAGTACTTCACGAAGAGCCTGTTGGAATAAACCCGTAATGTATCTGCTACATCTGTGGTAAATATTGCCAGGAGAACCAAAGAAGAAATATTACTACTTTGTGAATCAAGCCATATCGGCATACTTCTGAGAATGAAACTCGGAGACCAAGATAAGTCTTGTGCTCCCCATATGGTCTGTAAAAACGTTGGTCGAAAATCTACGTATCAGTGGAAATATTACGAAGAAAAAAGTTTAAAATTTTGTGTGCCGTAGTGGTAGTTGAGTGTCAGAAGAGGTAACACCACGGTAACTTTGATAATGTATTTGGTTAATGTGAAAGGTATCAATCGTTGCTAAGAAACGTAAATTTGAGTATCCGAATTTGGAATCAGCAAGGTGACCTGTACCCACACTCCGACGATGTCCCCCATCCCAGTGTTCACTACACTCCCAGACTTAGCATTGTCTGCTGAAGAAGATATCCAGGATTTGGTGTCCACACGTGCAGATAGTTAGTGAATATGAAGAAAGTACTTCTACACAGCAACAGTTCTTCCCAGGAAGAGATCAAATGAGTTAGTGACGAGAGTTAAGTCTCCCAAGCAAGATCTGAGCTTTAGCACTAGACTAAAGTGAAAAGAACTGGTATAAAGGCCTAACTTAAAAAACTTTTTTCGACAAGAGAGCTCAAAATTCTTGAAAATAGCTGTAAATATTGGAAAAAATAATAGTACCTGAGTAACATCTCTGCGCTCCTAATCAAATGGGGGTTACCTAATACCGAGCCAGAAGGATGGCGATTGGTTATGGA
>JABUQX010047898.1:20000-25000 GCA_015478945.1 Trachelipus rathkii
TTTCTCATTCAGCAGAAAATATATGTCTAAAAAGTGAGGAAATACTCAAGAGCTGGGATTTTAAATAAGAAAACTTTCATGTGGTCCTAACAAATAAATGCACCAAACATTACAAAAGGTATGAAAGCGACAGGTGTTATAAATAAGACATGTTTTATTCATTCCTTACAGCTAGTAATACATGATGCTATATTTTCGCAAAAATCAATTAAAGATTTAATTACTTTATGTAGGAAAATTGAAGGTCATTTTAGTAGATCACCAATTGACACAAGTAAGTTAACTGAAATTCAAAAATCTCAAAATTTGCCAATACACAAGCTTATCCAAGATGTAGAAACAAGATGGAATTCATCATATTATATGCTGTAAAGGATCATAGAGCAAAAACTTGCAATAACTATATATTCTTCAAATTCGAAAAACAATCTAAGATATCTAAATGCCAATCCACTGAAGTCTAATGGAGAATATTATTAGATTTGAAGAATTAACTAAAAGACCGAGTGATGATAATGTAGATTTATCTTTTGTAATAATACCTGCAATTAATGCATTGCAAAAATATTTAGCAAAAACTTGGAAGGAAAGCGGCGTAAAAACTATGTAAGATGAACTTTTAAATTCCGTTACCTGTTGAACTTTTTGATACAAATTAAAAAGAAGGAAAAACTTTATGTTATTGCAACAGTTCTAACTCCACAATACAAATTAGCTCCTTTGATATATCGATCGAATAAAATAAAATTTATGCTCAAAGAAGGAGCAAAACTTTTTTATAAAAACTAAAGAAAATATTACATTAAGTTCAGATTCTGATGACAAAAGGAATGATCAAAATGATCAGTCTCATACAGATTCACTGAAGAAAAAAAAAAAATTCCTGAAAATGAAACGGCAGATATTGAGAAGGAAACATTCAATTTTCTGGAAGTGCTTTGAAGACATGCTACAAAAAATCGTCAGAAGAAAGTGAAGAATATTCAGATATAATCAAACCAAGTGGAACTGATCAAAGGAGAAAAAAGTTAAAAAAGTAAGAAGCAAGTAAGTGAAGAGAAACGACATAAAACTTAAGAAAACCTATTCAAACTACTGTGGCATAAATATTTTGGCAGCAACCACTTATGGAACGAAAATCGGATGCTGATCCACTGTTATGGTGGAAAGAAAGAAAAGCTCTTTATCCTGATTGCATCTTACCTGAATTAACAAGGAAATATCTCTCTGCTCTACCTTCAAGTGTATTAGCGAGAGAATGTTTACAAGCAGGAAATATTTTACAAGTAAAAGGGAAATCGTCTTTCTCCAACACTAGCTGATCAGCTCCTATTTCTTCATCATAATTTAAGAGCATTTGATTTTAAATATTAGAAAAATGGTTATCTAAATAGCAATGCATAAGCTATTAACTTTCCCTTTACTACCTTTGTGTTTAAACAATATAATTTAATATTCTCTAAATTTTTCAAATTGTGATACTTTATACAGTATCGATAACAGCTGGTACAATAAACTTTATAATATATATATACTATTATATATATATATATATGTATATATATTATATATATATATATATATATAATATATATATATAATATATATATAATATTATATATATATATATATATATATTAATATGTATATAGAGGTGTAGCGGATAGTGATTTTGCGGATGTTCCGCGGATGCGGATGCGGATCGGATAGTTAAAATCACTATCCGCGGCATTGCGGATGCGGATAACAGATAGTGGTAAGTTTAGATTTTTTAGCCACAGGTACTTTCTATTATTATATATCATAATATATATTATATATTATATATATATTATATAATATATAATATATATAATTATCTATATATAATAAAATTAATCTATATAAATAATAATAGGTATCATATATTGGAGATGTAACCGAACCAAGAAAATAGGCCGATACCGATACTTTAAGTAAAATAATAGATACACAGTAATAAGATAGAACATTTGTTTACTGCTAGGCAACTCTGGATTGCAATTCTCTGTACAACCAATACTTAGGGAGTTTATTTCATATTTGGTTGGCCCAAGTATATTTATTTTATAAATTAAAAAATAGTATCTTTAAGGAATAATAAATGCAAATATTAATATTAATAACTTTTTTATGTTTGTGTTTTTTCAAAAAATATTCCATTTCCATTTTCCATTAAGTATTAACAAAGTTTAGCTACTAGCTTTTATGTTTTAGCATGATTACAATTTACAAGAAGATTCTTTAACTAGCTACATTATAAAGAATAAAAATAATGAAGGAAGAGACCTCAATTAATCAGCAGAAAAGACAAAATAAAAAACGCTATTATTCAAACATGACAGTGGCGTAACTTACGGGACCGCAAGGCCTGAAATGCGGGAGGGCCCGGTGCATGTGGGGCCCGTGCCCGTGCCCGTGCCCGTGCCCGTGCCCGTGCCCGTGCCCGTGCCCGTGCCCGTGCCCGTGCCCGTGCCCGTGCCCGTGACCATGCCCGTGCGCGTGCGCGTGCAAATGGATTGAAAAAACACATGGAAAATTTTGAATTTGTTTTCCAGGTTGTTTTTCATATATTAAAACTAGAATCTCTTAACTTGGTTTCGAAATTTCTCCAGGACAGTAACGCCGATGTATCAAAAGAAACTACTGTACTTCATAACGCTACTAATTAACAGCCTTTCACGTTTAAGAAATAATTTTGAAGATACTATGGCAACTGTTTCTGCTGTTGCCCAACAATGGTGACTTGATGCCATTTTTCCAGATCATAGAGTTCGTAGAACTAAACGTCATTTTGATGAGTTAGTCCAGGATGAGCGTTTATTAGATCCGTTGAGGTATTATCAAACTGCTGTATTTTACCGAACATTGTACACAATTTTTGTTCAATTAAAAAAAGAGATTTGAAAGTAATGGACCATTGTCTAGTCTCTTTTATAAGCTGACTCCAAGAATTTTCTTTTCACATAAGAAAATGAAGAATTACAGAAAAAACCTGAAAATGTTATACGAATATAAAGAAGATCTTCACAGGAAACTTTCCTTCTGAAATTCAAAGCTTTCGAGTGACTCTTATGAAAGACATTAGATCAAGAACATCAATAAGAGATTTGGCAGATTTATTATTCATTGACAACTACATCATTGCGTCAAGTATACCAGATGTTTGCACAGCGTTTTTGCTGTTCTGACTTTGCCTGTAACTGTAGCAACAACCGGAGCGGACCATTTTTCAAGTTAATAATTAAAAATTGGGCTCAGCCCGAGCCAAATATTGGACCCTGTCCTTAATATTTTAAGTGTAGAATGCAACATTGCAAAACAAATTAACATCTGAGAGGTTATTAATATATTTGCATCACAAAATGCAAGACGGCAACGGCGATTTCAGAAGTAGTAAGTAAACATGTAAACATTTCTGTTAATTATTAAATTATTACTATTTATAATAATGTAAATTATATATATATATATACATAAAAGATAGCTACAATATACATATATATATATATATATAAAATATAATATATATATATATATATATATATATATATATATATATATATATATATATATATATATATATATATATATATATATTATATATATATATATATATATATATTATAATATATTATATATCTTAATACGTAATTATATATAATTATATAATATAATATATATATATATATATATATATAATTATATTATATATATATATATATCAGAGGCGACTCCTGCACTCGTGCTACTCGTCTCTGCACGAGTTGACATTATAGAAACGATCTATTTTTGCAAATTTCATAATGTTAAGAAATATTATAATAACTTGTGGCAAAAAGAAGGTTGGACTTTCTGGAATTATTACACTAATAAGTTATAAAAGATTAGGCCAAAATTGAAAACGAAATAAGGAAGAAAATAACAGGCTATTAAAGTAACGCTTTAACACATTAAAAATAGCACTAATCCGTGCCCAAAGGAATTGGCGGAATATCGTATCTGTGGAATTAAGGAGTGTAAGATTGCAAATATTGTTGCCTTTGGCATCTGATAGGTTTTTAAATACTATACATAAAATAATATTTTAAACAAAAAATATTTAATTAAACATAAAAATATAAAAATATTACTAAAATACTTTTAAAAAATAAGAAAGAAAAAATGATAACTTGAAATATTATTAAAGTTATTCGTGGAATCTACAATAGAAAACGATTTAAATAAAAGAAAATGTTTTAATGGGAGAAGTAAAGGAGTAACTAATATATATATATAATATATATATATATATAATATATATATATATATATATATATATTAGAAGATATAAATATATATAATATATATTATAAAATATAATATAGAGAAATAAGATATAGGGTGAGAAGACAGACAGACAGACAGACAGACAGACAGAACGACAGAGAAGAGAGAGAGAGAGAAGAGTTGAGAGAGGGAAAAAGAGACGCCGAGGAGAAAAGAGAAGATAAAGGGAGCACGAAAGTAGTAAAAAGTTACTGGCAGTCCGCCACTTTTAATATATATATATATATATATATTAATATATACTATATATATATTATAATATATATATATATATATATATATATATAATTATTATTATATATATATATATATATAAGAATATAATATATATATATATTATATATATATATATATTATATGGGTGCCCAATTTAATTTTTGCGGGAAGGGCCCGACAATTTTTGCGTTACGCCACTGAAACATGACATAATAATAATACACTCCTTTAAGATAAAGATAGATATCATTCAATACTCAAAATCAAAAATTCTCAAACTGTGATGCAAAAACATTTAAGCTTTAACTAGTATCTGGCGAGAGCCTGTCCCTTTTTGGGGTGTTTACATTCCACCTACACTAAAAATACCCTCGCTCTCGACTGATGAGGGAGGAACTGATAATATTTTGCTTTCATGCCCTGATTAATAATGGAAC
>JABUQX010047898.1:30000-36433 GCA_015478945.1 Trachelipus rathkii
ACCCTAATTTTTCGACCAACCCTTTGGTCTTCCATGGGTCAATTTTGGCCCACCCTAATTTTCGACCAACCCTTTGGTCTTCCATGGGTCAATTTTGGCCCACCCTAATTTTCGACCAACCCTTTGGTCTTCCATGGGTCAATTTTGGCCCACCCGTAATTTTTCGTTCCAACCCTTTGGTCTTCCATGGGTCAATTTTGGCCCACCCTAATTTTTGGCCACCCTTTAGGGGCTTAGCCCTATTTTTGATGTCTTTACATTGTTTGACCATGATATTTCGGCCTTGACCTTGCCATATACCATGGGTCAATTTTGGCCCACGGTAATTTTTGGCTACCCTTTAGGGGCTTAGCCCGTTTTTGATGTCTTTACCTTGTTTGACCATGATATTTCGGCCTTGACCTTGCCATATACCATGGGTCAATTTGGCCCACGGTAATTTTTTTGTCCTTTGTTTTTAGGGGCTTAGCCCTTTTTGAAATGTCTAACCTTGTTTGACATGATTTTCGCCTTGTGCCTTGCCATATTAACCATGGTGCCATTTTGGCCCACCGCCATTTTTGGCGCACTCGTGGCCCACCCGTCACATTATTTCGTTCCTAACTTGAACGTATGTATAGATCTATCCTAACTTATTTCCATCAATTATTCCTAATGAGTGCCGGGTGGTGACCAGGTGAGTGCCAAGTGAGTGCCATGAGTGTCAATGAGTGCCAAGTGAGTGCCAATGAGTGCCAAAGAGTGCCAAGTGCCAAGTGAGTCCCACATAGTGCCAACTGAGTGCCAACTTTTTTCAAGCCTTATCTAAGCCTCCCCCTGAGCCTAGAATAGCCCTAATAATGGGGTGTCTTACCCCTAGGTTATAGGTATGAAGGAATCGATTGGTGGTTATTACAAGTTTGCTAGATGCTTCCTACTATGAGTTAGTCTTTTTTCTACAACTTATAACACACTATGTCAACTTATAACACATACACTACGACAGCTTAACACACATTCGACTATGAACACTTTATACACAACTAGGACCTTCTAAAGCACTTACACTCCGTCCATAGACACTTACACTTACACTCACACCCTCGATAGCATTAACGCCTCAACTTTGATGCCTCAACTTTGATGCCTCAGCATTGATGCCTCACCACTGATAGGTTCTTCTTTGATGACTCATCTTTGATGACGTCATCTTTGATACCATCTATATTGATGATTCATCTTTGATGAAATCATCTTTGATGGCTCATCTCTACCCTACATCAAAGAACAGAGTTAATATTAATGTCTTCCCTAGATCATAAGCTACCGTCCGGCGCAGCGTGAAGCCCCTCGCGCAAAGGCAGTCAACACCCGCCCCGCAGGTGCGCCCCGCCGCGTCCCCTCCCCCGCGCGTTCCGCCCGCCGCGTGCGCCCGCCAGGCGCAAATATTTTCCGCGTTTCCCGCCCGCCGCGTGCGCCCGAAGGCGCAATATTCCCGCGCGAATGAAAAAAATATATATACTATAAGTCATTCATTTTTATTTCATACTTAAACATTTCAAAGAATTTCTTTTCAAATATATATATATACTATGAGTCATTCATTTTTATTTCATACTTAAACATTTTCGCGAACCTAAAACTGTAACTCATTACAGACCTATTATTTAACACATATATTTATTAACATTATTTTTTACCTAAATACTTTTTACTTAATACCTTTTTTAAATTTATAAATTTTTAAAAAATTGTATGTAAGAAGAAAAAATTCCAGAGTGTCCTGATAATATATAATCATTTTATTTTAATTAAAATTGTACGAAATATTTATTAAAACATAAACTCTTTACATACCTTAAAGCAGTAAATCAGTAAATCATAGAGGTGTTACCTAACAACAAAGGGATTAGTATGCCTTTGTTGTTTGACTGTTTTACTGCTTTAACTCATGTTTTACTCGCTTTAACTCATATGTTTTTACTGCTTTAACTCATATATTTATTAAACATTTACATACCTAAAGCAGTAAATCAGTAATCAAATAGAGGTGTTACTCTACATCTAAAGGGATTAGGTATGGCTTTTGTTTTACTGCTTACTGCTTTAACTTTTCTGCTTTACTGCTTAACTCATGGTTTTACTGCTTTAACTCACATACATTACATACCTTAAAGCACTAAATAGTAAATCCATAGAGGTGTTACCTAACACCTAAGGGATAGTATTCTTTTGTTTTACTGCTTTACTGCCTTTAACTTTCTGCTTTACTGCTTTAACTTTCTGCTTTACTGCTTTAACTTTCTGCTTTACTGCTTTAACTTTTTGCTTTACTGTTTTAACTTTCTGCTTTACTTGCTTTTACTCATTGTTTATCTGGCTTTAACTCATGATGTTTCTGCTTTAACTCATTATATTTATTAACAATTACATACCTAAAGCAGTAAATCAGTAAAGATCCAATAGAGATGCTTACATATCGACCAAGGGGATTAGTTAAGCTTATGTTTTACTGTTTTATTACTTTTACTTATTTTTTTTTACTGCTTTAACTCATATGTTTTACTGCTTTTAACTCATATATTTATTAACATTACATACCTTAAAGCAGTAAATCAGTAAATCAATAGAGGTGTGACCTAACACCAAGGAGGGATTAGTATGCTTTTGTTTTACTGCTTTACTGCTTTAACTCATGTTTTACTGCTTTACTCATGTTTTACTGCTTTAACTCATAAGGTTTTACTGCTTTAACTCATATGTTTTACTGCTGTTAACTCATATATTTATTACATTATGTTTTTTTTTTGTTTTAATACTTTTTATTTATTTTATTATTATTTTTTATTTATTTTTATTATTATTTTTATTTATTTTATTATTTTATTTTTATTTTTATTTTGCCTTAGTGTTATTTCCTTCATGCCTATTGTTATTATTATTTAGAACACACATAACACACACACACACACACACACACACACACACAACACACACACACACACACACTTCAAACACTTATCAACAGACATTCACTATGACACTAATACACACATTCACTATGAACACTTATTTACCCATAGACACTTAACATTTCACTTATCACACGGATCGGTCACACACACACACAACACACACACACACACGTTCCACACCACACACTTACAACTTATACACACAATTCCTAACAACTTATTACACACATTCACTATGGACACTTACATTTACGCCATAGACCTTACATTTACACTTAACCACACACAACACACACAGATTTACCTTACACTCACACACAGATTTCTTTACACACGGGTGCAAAAGTGCAGATTTACTTACAACTCAACACAGATTTTACTTACACTCACACACAGATTTACTAACATTCACACAGATTTACTTACACTCAAACAGATTTATCTTACAACCACACAGATTTACTTGCACACACAGATTTACTTACACTCACACAGAAGATACTTACACACACACACACACCCAGGAATATATGCTAACCGCACACTCACTAACACATATAACGTATAATTTATTTAAAACATTTTATGTTTTAATTAAACACGTAAACATTTAAATTACTCATTCAATTATAACTAAAATATTTCAAATTTTCTTAAAACTTCTATAATAAATCAATCATTATCTGTTTGGAACAAAGAATTTATTATTAACTGTTAATACTTTGTTTATAAATTTTATAACTATCAAGTTTTTAAAATAATTTTAACTAAAATTTTATGAAATTTATTAAAAAACATATATTTTATACCTTAAAGCAATAAATCAAGTATAATCAGTAAGGTCAGCCCGTACACCCCTCTACACCAAGCTATGCCACGTTTTGTTCTATTGACTTACTGCTTTACATCATCTTTAGCCATGTAATAAAGTATAAAATAACAAAATAAGTTCTTTTCTGCTAACATAACATGTATTTTATTAAAATCTTTCTAAGTTCTTATTTAAAAATAACAATTATTCACTTACATTATATTATTCGCTCGATGGTAACTAAAAATATTTCAAAGTTTTTTAAATAATTCGATTTTCTTTATTATTATTATTATTATTATTATTATTATTATTATTATTATTATTATCATCCATCACGAGAAAACACAACAACCCGCACTCCTTACAGATACGAAACTGACCTCTCTCTGTAAAGTGTGTTGAAATAACTACTTTAGGCCTAAATTTAGGATAATCCTTTTGTAGCCCTGGGCGATTTAGGCCTAATTCCAGTTCAAAATATATATTTCAAACTGACCTTTTCTGTAAAATGTGGTGCAAAAACTACGTTAGGCCTAATTTAGGCCTAAATTTAGGAATAAATTTAGGATAAGCCTTTGCTGATTTAAGCCTAATACCAGGTCAAAGGGTAATTCCAGTATAGACAAGATTCGTGTTATTATTATATTTTTATAAATATATTTCAAACTGAACATGCTGGATCGGTAAGATCTTTAAGCAGGTAAGAAGGAAATGTTTCCTTACTTGTAATTGGTCGGAGTAATCCTTATCTCTATATGACCTCGTATTTGATTGGTCGAGAATTTTTTATCGTCTTTTAAAAATTAACTTTGTTCTTTAAACTTGTATTTGAGCGGTGTGTTTTATTATCTTTTAGACCCCATCTCATTTTTAAAATAATAGTCATTTTAGCTGTTAAGCGGTGCACAGGTTATCTGATTTGTATTAAAAATGTTTTTATTTTTACTAAGTGTATATCATATTTATAATAAATACCTACACTTGAGGAATAATTATTAAATTTCACGTAGAATGATAATAATTAATTCAACTTAGATTTAAAGTAGATCACAGTGGAAGCAAAACCAAGAGCGCCCGCAAGCGCGACCCGGTTCGGAACCGACGCATGAACCCGGCCGGCGTAAATATTAACTACGCGGTCGCGAAAATTTTTTCCTTTATGATACGCACCGTTGTAACACTTTCATTACATCATTTTTGTATTTTCAAATATACCGCTTCCTATATTATGAACCGTCCATTTTATTTCTTACTTTAACATTTTTAATTTTTATTTATAGAAAATACCATTTCACTGGTAAAGTTTCTTGAAAAGCATTTAGTTTTGAAAAGAACATTTTGTTTTGTAGAAAACAGTTTGTTTTATTTATTCTAAAGTTATAATTCCTTGAGGGAAATAGAACAAATACTCCGGCTGTGACGTAGGCCATGTTCCTCTTTGTGATATGCCTTTAAGATCTTATTACTTTAAGGAATGTTATAAAACAAGTTTTATATGCCTTAAAGTTACACCTATATACGACGTAGAGTTAATGTATAGAAGTTATTCCCATTCCCTCCGTTTTCAAGGTATGTCTTTACGGTTTTAATCTTCTCTCTATGTATAAGTTATGAAAAAAAAAAGTTGTTTAATCTAAAATATTATTACATATTACTATATTATTAATTAATACAACAATGGTGTACATGCATAATAACTTCCCACTCAGTTGTACCAAACCGTAATTATCTCTTTAAGGCATTTCCAGTAATTGGTAATCATATTATTATACTTCAAAATTACATCGAAGTATGTAAGTTCATACCTATTCTATATCAGATGTTGTATGCCTTCGGTAACCATCGAGAATATCTCCCTTGGTTTGTAATAAACACTGATATACCAGGACTTTAAAAAAACTAATGCGCTTGAACACATGTTATAAGGTTAGTAAATATACCTTGATACAGTACACAAAAAGCTAATATTATACATATTGGAATGGAGGTGTCCAAGAGATATCAACTCTAGGAATGCCTACCATCTTTGAAATACAACGCTCCATATTTTCGCGACCGCGTAGTAAATTACGCCGGCGGGTTCATGCGGCTGTTCCGCACCGGGTCGCGCTTGCGGGCGCTCTTGCGTTTTGCTTCACGTGATCTACTATAAATCTAGTGGATTAATTATTATCTATTCTAGTGAAATTAATAATTATTCCTCAATGTAAGTATTTATAATAAATATGATATACACTTAGAGAAAATAAAAGCACTTTTAATACATCAGATAACTTGTGCACCGCTTAACAGCTAAAATGACTAATGATTTTAAAATGAGTTGGGTCATAAAAGATAATAAAACACACCTGCTCAAAAACAAGTTTAAAATGAACAAAGTTATTTTTCAAAAGACGATAAAATATTCTCGACCAATCACATACGAGGTCATATAGAGATAAGGATTACTCCGACCAATCACAAGTAAGAAAACATTTCCTTCTTACCCTGCTTAAAAGATCTTACCGATCCAGCATGTGTTTTAAGTTTGAAATATATTTATAAAAATAATAATAATAAAATGATTACATTGTGGAATATAAAATTTACCTTTTGATCTGGTTATTAGGCTTAAATCAGCATGGGATACAAAAAAAGGCTTATCCTAATTTAGGCCCTAAATTTA
>JABUQX010047899.1:2500-5000 GCA_015478945.1 Trachelipus rathkii
CTGGATTTCGGCACTTGAGGTCTACTGGTGATATACTTTCTATCTAACCGATTTATGGTTTCCGCTCTTAGGAACTACGGGGAGACTTGCGTGTGGCGCTTGACATATCCAAGCATTTGAGCCGGGTATGGCACGCGTCACGGCTCTCCAGCTCCTCCTTTGGGTTTCCTCCTACTCTTTGCTTACTTGTCTAGCTTTCTTTCAAATCGCAATATTGGCTGTTGTTGATGGAGCGATTTTCTTCTTCTTTTTCTGTCATAGTAGTGTTCCATCAGGTTTCCTGTCTTAACTCTTATTTTTCTTACGCTTCATCAATGATCTTCTCAACCTGCACATCTAACTCTCATCCAATCATATGCCATGACTCATTTCATCCTGCTACCTCTTTCACTTCTAGAATTGACTCTCGTCTTAATCTTTCCGATTCTAATTCTCGCTGATCTGAAAAGAATTTCCGGGTGGGGTCGTCTCAACCTTGTGAATATTCAATTCTTTAAAAACCCAACTTTTGCATATCTCCTTCTTTAAAAACACCTTCTGCTTTGTTTATCTCTTTCGACGGTTTCTCTCGTCGTCTCTCCTGTTGCAATATAAACATCCTTACCTTAACATAAACACAAAAAATGTCTTGGAAACCTACATCACAACGGTTCTGCTAGGAACGGCTCATGAGACTGGGGTTCAGTTTAGGAGACTGAGAGACCCTTTTTCCTCTTCTTTAGCTACTCCAGCTATCACGGATCTCATCCGCTCTTGTATGGAGTACTGTTTTTTATCTGTGGGGCTCTGGTTTCACCCAGAAAGGGTTTGAGTCAAAAGCCAAAAGGCTCTTATAAACTGTTCTGTTCTTTCCGGTTCACTGACCCTCTTTTTGCAGCGCGCTGTTGGTTTCTTTCTCTCTTTTCTACAAAGTAGCCGCAGCGGCAGCGTGTTTCGAGGTAACATACCACTCGCGTACACCCACCTTCTACGACGTCCCTCATAGACAAGGGGTTGCTGTGTTTGCCAAGAAATTTTGTGTAGAATATTGGTAACTCCAATCTAGTTTTCGATGCGGTGCTTCCTTCTTTCCTCCCGCCTCTGTTCTGTGGAACTCTCTTCGCTCTTCTGTGTTTCCTAATGAATTTAACCTCTCTCACTTTAAAGTCTGCTCTGTGCTCATCTGCGTAATTTGCACTAGAGGATGAAATTTTGGTTGTGCAACACCTCTTGAATAGAGCCAACCGATTAGTGGTGGTGACAACTGTAAAAAAAAAAAAAAGTTCAATCGCTCTTCAGAAGCCTGGGTAGCAATTACCTAGAGATGTTCCCCTCCTTGATTGGGCTTGCCCATGAGGGTGCGAACTTTATAAACCATTTAAAATAATAATAATAATAATAATAATAATAATAATAATAATAATAATAATAATAATAATAATAATAATAATAATAATAATAATAATAATAATAATAATAATAATAATAATAATAATATTATAAAATAATATAATAATAATATATAACTAATAATAATAATAATATAATAATAAATAATAATAATAATACTAAAATAATAAAATCTAATAATAATAATAATAATATAATAATAATAATAATAATAATAATAATAATAATAATAATAATAATAATAATAATAATAATTAATAAATATCATCGTATTGCAAGAGTATGTGGAAAAAAATTGAATAAATTAAGTAAAAAATTATTTGGCTAAAAAGAATAACAACCCAACTATAATACACATATATCTACTATATATCTAAGAGATTTTTTATATATATATATATATATATATATATATTATAATATATATATCTATATATATATATTATATAAATATGATACTATATATATATAATATATATATATATATTATATATATATATATAATTTATATAATGATATATATATATATATATATATATTATATATATATAATATATTAATTATATTATAATATATATATATGATATATATATATATATAATATACATATGTGTGTGGGTGCGTGTGTGTATCGTGTGTGTGTGTGTGTTCGTGTTGGTGTAATTGTGAAATAATCAATCTTAGTTTTTCATGATAAAAGTTTAAACTGCTAGTTTAAGCGAGCAAAATCAAAGCCATTAAAGAACTTGCCGAAGGCGAACAGAAGTCTAAAATGATTTCCATAAGAAGTTATGTAAAATTATATATATATTATAATAATTATATAATAATATATTATATATATATATATATATATATATATATATAAATATATATATATTATATATTATATCATATATTAATATACATCCACCTTCTCTCCCAAACTGGGGGTAAGATGCGCAACACGCTCCGCAAACAGAAAAGTAGTAGAAGAATATAACGCAGGTCAAAAAGAAAGCCCAGCCTTAACGTCCCATTTATACCTATTAGTGAGAACTCGTCGCAGTCACCGAATCCACCCTATTGCATTACGGGACAGCGACGGACCCTCATTGGACATTTCGTCAAT
>JABUQX010047899.1:10000-20529 GCA_015478945.1 Trachelipus rathkii
TTCGTATGACTCTCTCTCTCTCTTCTCTTCTCTCTCTCTCTCTCTCTCTCTCAGATCTTCTCTCCCTCTCCTCTCTCTCTCTCTCTCTCTCTCTCTCTCATACACAAGCACACGCAAGCACACATTTTTTCTCTTTCCTTCTTTGTAAGCTTCTCCTTTTCCTTCTTTGTAAGTCTCTCTCTCTTCTCTCGATCTTTACATCGTATCACGTCCATCGTCATCTCCTCACTCTCCTCTCTCGATTATCAATTCTTCTTTCTATTCCTCCTCTCATCTCATCTACACTTCTCTCTCTCTCTCTCTCTCTCTCATTCATCTCTCTCTCTCATCTTAAAACAAGCGCATTGCGAGCACAAATAATTACAAAAAAAAACTTTTATTTTATTGTTAAATATTTTTATTCACTTTTTTTGTCCGAAGGACTTCACATTTTTTTTTTTTTTTTTGTTCTTTAGCAATTTTATGTTCCAGAGCTTTTGTTATTGGTTGAATTAAAAGTCATGAGTGATATATAAAGTTACGATGTTTTTATTCTCATAAATTAAAGACTCCTCCTATTATTAAGAGAACAATACGAGAACATTTAATTCACTTAAATTTCATAAATGAATTTAAAGTGAATAGTTTTGCAATTTTATGCTTTATATTTACTAAGAAATTCCAATTATTTTACACACACAAGCACTATATATATATATATCATATATATATATATATATATATTATATCATATATATATGTATATATATTATACCGGTTTATAATTATATATATATCATAATATATATATATATATATATATATATAATATATATATATATATATATATATATATATATATATATATATTTTATTATATTAATAATATAATATTATATATATATATAAATATTATATGTATATATATTATGTAAAAAAGTATAGTATATATATATTATAGTTTATATATAATATATAATAGTATATAAGATTATTATATATTATATATATATTATATAAAATCTAACCGCCCAATTGCTGCATCACTTTCCTTATAATATTATATATTACGATGAGTTTTAATAAAAAAAACTTGAATACTTCCAATATAATTTTTACAGTTAAACTTATTTCAGTTTTATAGTATTATTATTATATTATTATTATTATTATTATTATTATTATTATTATTATTTATTATTATTATTATTAAATAATATTATGTAAATATTATTAAATTAATATTATTTAATATTATTTTTTAAATATTATCAAATATTATTATTATTATTATTATCAAAAAATTATTATTAAATAATCCAAATCAATATTTATAAATTACGATGAGCTTTATTAATTCCTATCACAACTTCCAATTGAAAAATCATTGTTGTACTTTCCCCTAATATCAGACGCTTTTCTCACCTGGGGATCAGCGGAACGCCCAAATGGACGTTGTGACTGACATAGCATAACAGCAGGGAGTCCACAGTGGGTTCACATATCGAAATAAAACTCTTTACATGATACAGCGAATATATTATAATTTAATTATGACTATTCAAAAATGTTACATAGTTATTATTGGTACTTTAGTGTCATGAGATAACTTTATTGAATGCGACGGTTATGGTTGTTTTTCACTCTTCATATTACTATGCTATATACATATTATTAGAAGTAAACAATGCGTAGATAAGTTATACTTAATAATAGACAAACCTTTGAACATAAACATACCATCATACTATATGATCACTCAAACATACTATATAATATATTATATATATATATAATATATATACTGTACATTTAAAGTATACTATATAAATATATATATATATACTAAATAACTTAATATAGGTATACACACTATTATTTGTGAACTATAAATGAACTATATTCAAATGTTACATAGTTATTATTGACGTCTTTAGTTTCATGAGAAAACTTGTATTAATGCGACATAGTGTTGGGTCTGTTTTTCACTTCTTCAGTTTGCAATATATATATAGCTATACTTTGACTTTCTAATACTATATATTTATATAATACTATGAGGAATATATATAACTAAATAAATATATATTAATATAATATTATAACTATAATATATTATAATAATAAAATAATTAGTATATTATAAATATTATATATATATATTATACGTTATAAATATATATACAATATTATTTAAATATTATGTATAAATTAACATTATATTATATAGTTATATTATTATACGTATATATATTACTATTAGTATATTTATCATATATATATACATAGTATACTATATATATATAGATATATATTTATATTATATATTATATAATATATATATAATAACTAAAGCTGATATATCATATACGTTAATTATAAAGCTCATATATATATATATAGTGACTATATAATACATACTAAAATAAAAACAATATATATATATATCTAATTATATATATATATATATAATATATATTATATGTTACATATATATGGATACTACAATTATATTATAATATAATCATATATCATATATATATATAGAGTAGTAGGGAGTCTTTTTCGGACGTGTTGGTCATTTTGACCACAGCGCTTTTTACCTTCCCTTGACCTTTTTTGCTATGAGCTTCGAATTTTTACCTGCCTGACCTTTTTTTGGGCTTTACCTTTTTGGGCTTGACCTTTTTTTCGACCAAACCCTTGTGGTCTTCCATGGGTCAATTTTGGCCCAAATTTTTTACCTGCCCTTGTCCTTTTAGGGGAAGTCGATTTTTTTGAGAACCCAAATTTTTGGAGAACCCAAATTTTTTGAGAACCCAAATTTTTTTGAGAACCCGGATTTTTTGAGAACCCGGATTTTTTGAGAACCCGGATTTTTTGAGAACCCGGATTTTTTGAGAACCTAATTTTTTGGCAACCCTAAATTTTTTGGCAACCCCAATTTTTCGGCAACCCTGATTTTTGGCAACCCTTCGAAGAAGGGTTGCGCCAAACGGTTGCGTAAGCAACCGTTGTACGTATTACCCCCTATTTTACGCCCCCTAATTTTTCGACCGTGGGCCATTTTTGCCCACGGTAATTTTTGATCTTCCTTTAGGGGCTTAGCCCTTTTTGATGTCCTTACCTTGTTTACACATATATAAACACACGACCAACCCTTTGATCTTCCATGGTTCATAGTTTTTGCCCACGGTAATTTTTGGTCTTCGTGGGTCAATTTTGGCCCACGTAATTTTTGGCTACCCTTTTGGTCTTCCATGGTCAATTTTGGCCAACCCTAAATTTTCGACCAACCCTTTTGGTCTTCATGGGGTCATTTTTTGCCCACGGAAAATTTTCGACCAACCCTATTTATAGGTAATTTTCCATGGGTTCATTTTTTTTCCGCACGGAGAATTTCGACCAACCATTTGGTATTCCATGGATCAATCTTTGGCCCAGGTAATTTTTGATCTTTACCTTTTAAGGGGCTTAGCCCTTAATTTTTTGATATCTTTAGACCTTGTGGTTTTGACCATGAATATTATCGGCTTTTAACATGATGCCATAAAATACCGGTGGGTCAAAATTTGACCCACGTACTTTTTTGTCGCTTCCTTTAGGGACTTAGCCCCCGTTTTTGATGTCTTTACCCTGTTTGACCATGATATTATTTAGCCTTTGACATTACCATATACCATGGGTCAATTTTGACTCCAACGCTAACGTTGACTGGCTTTTTGATGGTTCCCCGAATCACGCGCTAAGGAGGTATCTTTAGTGATGTTGCTATTAGTGTTCTATGAGTATAGATGAGTGCCAGGTGAGTGAGTATTCTATGAGTGCAGGTGAGTGCCAAGTGAGTGCCAATGAGTGCCAATGAAGTGCCAATGTGAAGTTGCCAATTGAAGGTGCCAGGTGGAAGTGCAGGTGAAGTGCGCAAGTGAGTGCCAATGAGTGCCAATGGAGTGCCAAGTGAAGTGCCAATAGTGCCAATGGAGTGCCACATAGTGCCAAGTGAGTGCCAAGTGAATGCCAATGCCACATATTGCCAAGTGAGTGCCACATAGTGCAACTGAGTGCCAACTTTTTTCAAGCCTTTTCATAGCCCCCTAGCGCTAGAAATAGCCCTAATATGGGTGTATACCCCTAGGTAATAAGGTATGGGGATTCGATTGGTGTATAATTACAAGTTGCTACCGAATGCTTCCTACTACGAGTTAGTAATTTTTATATGTGGACACTTATTAAGCACTTACACCTCCATAGAGCACTGTTATTCATTAAATCCATATACACTTACACTCCACCCACATCATCAGGTACCAACTTACACTTACACTCAACACACGTCGATATTTTGATGCCTCAGCATTAATTCCTCAACAATGATGCCTCAGCATTAATGCCCCAGCATTGAATGCCTCAGAATTAATGCCTCAGCATTGATGCCACAGCATTAATCCCTCAGCATTGATGCCTCAACTTTGGTAGGCCAGATATGATGACTGATCTTTGATGACGTCATCTTTGATACCCACTAAATTGATGAATTCCATCTTTGATGAAATCTCTTTGATAGGTCTCATCTCTACCCACATCATAGAACAGAGTTAAAATACAATGAGTTTTCCCCATAGTTTCCGTCGTCTAACCGCCAGGGCGCAGCGTGCGCCCTCTGCCGCAAAGGATGATGCCCCGCACCCGCAAGGTGCGCCGCCGCGTTCCTTGCCCGCCGCGAGCGCCCGCGAGGCGCAATTTATCCGCGGTAACCGCCCGCCGCGGATGCGCACCGCAGAGCGATATTTATATTAGCGTGACCCGCCGCACGACGTGCGCCAAGGCAGGCGCAATTTTTTCCGCATCCGCAGCGAGAATGAAAAAGTATATATTAGTATATATTATATATTTATATCATTCATTCTTATTTCATACTTAAACATTTCAAGGAATTTCTTTTCAAATATAAATTTACTATGAGTCATTCAGTTTTATTTCATACTTAAACACTTTTTATTAAAAACATTTTCGCGAACCTAAAAACTGTAAGCCTCATTACAGACTCTATTCTAATTTAACCACATCATTATTTAGTTTAACTATTCATTTTATATATCTTAAATATACTTTTAACTATAATACTTTTTAATTTTATATATATTTTCTTCAAAAATTGTATGTAAAGAAGAAAAAATCCAGAGGTGTCTGAATTAATCTACAGACATTTTATTATTAACTACATTGTACGAAATATTTATCTACAAACTTAACATTAGCATACGCTTAAAGCAAGTAACATCAGTAAATCAATAGAGGTGTTACCTAACACCAGGGGGGGATTATTAGTATGCTTTTGTTTTTACTGCTTTGTACATACGAGGTCATTATAGAGATTAAGGATACTCCGTCCACTCACAAGAAAGGTAAAGCATTTCCTTCTTACCTGCTTAAAAGGTCTTACTTCAGCATGTTTCCAGTTTGAAATATATGTTATAATAATAATAACATTGAATTTTTCGATTCTTTGTCTATACTGGAATTAACCTTTTGACCTAGTATTAGGCTTAAAATAGCCCATAGAATATAACAAAAAGGTTTATCCTAAATTTATACCGTAAATTTAGGCCTTAACCCGTAGTTATTGCACCCAATTTTTACAGAAAAAGAGTCAGTTTTGAAATATATTTTTGACCGGGCAAATATAAGAGCCTAAAATCGAGCCCGCGGGGTAAACAGAAAAAGGAATTATCCATAAAAATTTAGACTACAGGATGAGTTATTTCAACAGTTCACATTTTACAGAGAGAGGTCAGGTCAGTTTCGTATCTGTAAAGAGTGCGGGTTGTTGTGTTTCTCGTGATGGATTGTCAATTGTACATAGATAATAATATAATAATAAAGAAATCCGAATTAATTTAAAAACATTTGAATATTTTTTAGTTAACAAGAGTCGGGAGGCGAATAATATGAACATGTTTTAGAGTGAATAATTGTTATTGTTAAAATAAGACTTAGAAAGATTTTAATAAAATACATGATATGTTAGCAGAGAAGAATTTATTTTGTTATTTTCATACTTATTTATTACATGGGTAAAGATGATGTAAAAGCAGTAAGTCAATAGCAAAACGTGGCATAGCTTGGGGTAGAGGGGTGCTAGGGGCTAACCTTGCTGATTTACTGATTTATTGCTTTTAAGTACGTAAAATTTTACTGTTTTAATAAAATTTCATAAAATTATTAGTAAAAAGTTATTTTAAAAACTTGATAGTTATAAAATTTACAAACAAAAAGTATTAACAGTTAATAATAAATTCTTTGTTCAAAGATAATGATTGATTTATTATAGAAGTTTAAGAAACTTTGAAATAATTTTAGTTTATTTGAATGATTAATATAAATGTACGTGTTTTAATTAAAACATAAAATGTTTTAATAAAGTTTATGTTCATATGTGTAGTGGAGTGGTGCGTGTGTGTAAGTAAATCTGTGGTTGAGTGTAGTAATCTACTGAATGTTGAGTGTAAGTAAATTCTTGTGTGTGAAGTGTAAGTTAAATCTGTGTGAGTGTAAGTAAATCTGTGTGTGAGTGTAAGTAAATTCTGTGAGTGTAAGTGTAAGTGTAAATCTATGTGAGTGTAAGTAATCTGTGTGTGAGTGGTAAGTAAATCTGTGTGAGTGTAAGTAATCTGTGTGTGAGTGTAAGTAATCTGTGTGAGTGTAAGTAAATCTGCGTGTGTAGCGGACAACTGTGTGTGAGTGTAAAGTGGTAAAATGTAAGTGTCTACTGGGTAATGTAGTGGTCATAGAGTGTGAATGTTGTGTTTATAAGTGTCTAGTGAATGTGTGTATACGGAGTTGTTCTATAGTGAAAGTTGTGGTGTATAAGTGGCAAGTTAACGTTTGAATTGTGTGTTGTGGTGTGGTGTGGTGTGTGTGGTGTGTGTCGTGATTGTGTGTGTTCTATAATAATTAATCACAAACTGAGGACATGAAAGTATAATAACACTATCGTTATAAAAATAAAAGTAATAAAAAATAATATAATAATAGAATAAAATGAAATATAAAAGAATAATAATAAAATAAATAAAAGTATTAAAAACAAAATTAAAATAAAAAACATAATGTTAATAAATATATGACGCTAACGTAGTTAAAACATATGAAGTTAAAATAAGAACAGTAAAAAGCAGAGAAGTTTAAAGCAGTTAAAGCAGAAAAGTTAAAGCAGTAAAGCAGAAAGTTAAAGGAAGTAAGCAGAAAGTAAAGCAGTAAAGTGCAGGTGAAATACAAAAAGCATGTACTAATACCCCCCTTGGTGGTTAGGGTCACACCGGTCTGATTGATTAATACATGATTTACTGCTTTAAGGTGATGTAATGTTAATAAAATATATGAGCTTAAAGGCACGTAAAAAATTCGACTGAAGCGGTGTAGAGCTTGTTATGTAGAGGGCAGGAGAGAGAGCGAAGAAGAGAGCCGGAGTATAACACTGTGATGTTGTCTTGTCTAGAGGGCAGGTTTGAAGAATGACAGATCGGTTAGTTAAGTGTTATTTGATAGCAAAGACGATTAATAGATGGCGAGGTTGGTTTCCATAAGTAGTATCCTAATAAGCTACTATACTAAATCCCCCCCTTGGTGGTTAGGTAACACCTCTATTGGATTTACTGATTTACTGCTTTAAAAGGTGTATGTTCTAATGTTTTAATTGTAAAATTTCGTCAATTGTAAGTAAAATAAATATGTTGTATATATCGAACACTTTGTCTGGTATTTTTTGGGTTTCTTCTTACTACAATTTTTAAAAAAATTTATAAATTAAAAAGTATTAAGTAAGAAAGTATTAGTAAAAAATAATGTTAATTAATAATAATGTGTTAAATAATAGGTCTGTAATTAGTTAGAGTTTTAGGTTCGCGAAAATGTTTTAATAAAAATGTGTAAGTATGAATAAAAATGATGAATCATGTATATTTGAAAAGAAAATTCCTTTTTAATATATTAAAATTGAAATAAAAATGAATGACTTATATATATCTTATATTTTTTTATTCCGCGCGGGATGCGGAATAAATTGCGGATCCTGCGGGCGCAACTGCGGCGGGCGGGTACGCGAAAAAATTGCGCCTGCGGGGGAGCACGCGGCGTGGCGGGTACGCGGATAAATTGCGCCGTGCGGGCGCGCTCGCGCGGGCTGGAACGCGGACGGTTCGGCACCTTGCGGGTGGGGTCAAGGTCATGCGCTTTGCGGGGAGGGCGCACGCTGCGCCCTGGTGGTTAGGCTTATGAACTATGGGAAAACATTAATATTAACTCTGTTCTATGATGTGGGTAGAGGATGAGTGCCTATTCAAAGATGATTTTCATCAAAAAGATGAATCATCGAATATAGTGAGTCTATCCAAAATGGATGATGGACGGTCATCAAAGAAATGAGTCATCAAAGATGAATCCTTCAAGTTGAGAGGCATCAATTGCTGTAGAAGCAATTAATGGCTGAGGGGCATATCAATGGCTGAGCAATTAATGCCCGAGGCATCAATGCTGCGTTGCAATTAAGCTGAGGCAAAAAATCATATGCGAGGCATTAATGCTGAGTTTTGCATACATTAAAATATCGAGTGTTGAGTGTAATGTAAAGTGTACCATGTGTGTGGGTGTGAGTTGTAAGTGTATATGGTTTAATGTAAGTGGCTATGGAGAGTGTAAGTTTAATGTGCTTTATAGATGTTATAAAATACTAACTCGTAGTAGGAAGCAATTCTAGCAAACTTGTAATATAACACCAATCGGAATCCTCATACTACTTATTACTCATAGGGGTAGAAATAACACCATATTAGGAGCTATTTCATAGGCTCAGGGGAGGCTGAAAAAGGCTTGAAAAAAGTGGCACTCAGTTTGGCATATGTGGCACTTCACTTGGCACTTATGTGCACTCAACTTGGCCACTCTCATATGGCACTTCACATTGGCAGCTACATTGCACTACTTGGCCATCACCTGGCCACTCTACAGCCTGAGCACTTATGGTGGGCCTCCACCTTGGAACTCAATTGGCAGCTAGACTCACTTGGACTGACGAGACTTCTTGGCACTTTGCAATTGGCAGCTTATCACAATTGGCCTCACCTGGCACTCACATGGCACCTGCTGACTAATACTCTCATAGAACACGTACTATTAGACATGACATACTCAGATACGTCCCCTTACGAATGATTGGGAACATCAAAGCCCATTACAAGGTATAGCCGTCGGGTCAGAAATTGACCCATGGTATATGGTAAAGGTCAAGAGGCTAAAATATCAATAGGTCAATACCATAACGGGTAGAGACATCAAGAACTAGCGAGCTAAGTCCTAAAGGAAGGACGAAAAAATTACCTCAAGTGGGATTGCAAATTTGATCAAGGTTCTTTATTTAATCACGGTATAGGGGTGGGCAAAGGTAACAAAGAGCCAAATATCATGGTCAACAAGGTTAAGAATAGATCAAAAAAATATGGGCTAAGCCCCTAAAGGGAGATCAAAAATTACCGTGGGCCAAAATTAGATATGCCATGGAATACCAAAGGTTGTCGAAAAATGGTGTCACGTGGGCAAAAAATGACCCCCCACAGATCTGGGAAAACCTAAAGGGTTTGGTCGAAAAATGGTTATGTTCCGTGGGGCCAAAAAATGACTCATGGAAGACGCAACGGGTTGGTCCGAGAATTAGGTTGGGGCCATAAATTTGACCCCACTGAAGACCAAAGGGGTAGGCCAAAATATTTTAATTACCACACTGGGCCACCAAAATTGACCCTACCGGAGAAACCAAAATTACCGTGGCAAAAAATGACGCCATGAAAGTATCAAGGGTTGGTCGAAAGTCATTATGGTCAAACAATGTAACCACGACAAATCAAAAAGGGCTAGCCCCTAAAGTGAACGAATCACAAAATTGACGCGTGGGCAAAAAATGAGCCCACTCGGGTCGATAAAAATTAGGGGGCGTAAATGTGCGGGGGGTAATGTTACTATGACGTAACATTACGGGTTTGCTTAGTGTGACAGCAACGTTACGTTGTGCGCAACCCTTCTTCCGAAGGGGTTGCCAAAAATACAGGGTTGACTAACAACGAGAAAAATTGGGGTTGCCAAAACAAAACTATTAAGGAGGTACCGCCAGAAAATTAAAGGTTCTCAACCAAAAAATTAGGCGTTCTCTAAAAAAAATTTGGGTTCCTCAAAAAAAATTAGGGTTCTCAAAAAATTAGGGTTCTCAAAAAATTAGGGTTTCTCAAAAAATATATGGGTTCTCAAAAAATTGGGGTTCTCAAAAAATTCTCGAACTTCCCCTAAAGGAGACAGCTGGCAGTAAAAATTTGGGAGCCAAGAATTGATCCCAGGAAGACCCAAGGGTTGGTTCGAAAAAAAGGTCAAGCCCAAAGGTAAAGGTGTCGTCCCAGTAAAATGGTCAAAGGTTGCAACGGTAATAATTCGAGGCTCGAAGAAAAGGGTCAAGGGAAAGCTTAAAAATGCCGCATGCTGGGTCCAAAAAATGAACCACAGCGGAT
>JABUQX010047900.1:0-7500 GCA_015478945.1 Trachelipus rathkii
GAGAGAGATCTTAACCTTGTGCCATGGATGATTTCGGCCTTGACCTTGCCAGATACCATGGGCCAATTTGCCACGCCAATTTTTTGCCCACTCGTGCCCCTCCGTCACATATTTCGTGTCCTAGTTGAACGTTGTAATCTTATGATGTATCTCTTAGTGTTCTATGATATATTCTATGAGTGCCGGGTGCGTGCCAGTGAGTGCCAAGTGAGTGCCGATGAGTGCCAAATGAGTGCCAAGTGAGTGCCAAGATGAGTGCCAAGTGAGTGCCAATAGTGCCAAGTGAGTGCCACATAGTGCCGACTGAGTGCCACTTTTTTTTCAAGCCTTTTCTAGCCTCCCTGAGCCTAGAATAGCCCTAATTATGGGTGTCTACCCCTAAGGTATATAGGTATGGCGGAATCGATGTGTATATTACAAGCTGCGCGGATGCTTCCTACTAAGAGTTAGTATTTTTCTAGTCAATTTAGCCTATATATATATATATATATATATATATATATATAATATATATATATATATATAATTATTCATATTTATAATATATTACTATATAATATTACTTCAACACAGCACCTACCACTACAGCTATAACCACTTATATCACCATTCACTAATGACACTTAAACAACTATGACACTTTATAGAAGCATCTTCACTTCTCCATAGACACTTTACATTAAACCCTAATACACTTACACTCACACCCACACACCGATACACTTACACTTACACTCACACACTCAATATTTTGAAGCTCAACTTTGATGCCTCAACTTTGATGCCTCAACTTTGATGGCTCACATTTATGCCTCAGGCCCATTGATGCTCAACTTTGAAGGTTCCATTCTTTTGATGAACTCATCTTTGTGACGTCATTCTTTGATACCCCTAACTATTTGATGATTCATCTTTGATACATTTTCTAACCTTTTCTAGCCTTTTCTACTCCTCAAAGAACATAGCTAATATTGATGTTTTCCCCTAGTTCATAGCTACCCACCCAGGGCTCAGCGGTGCGCCCGTCCGCGCAAGACAGTCCAAACCCCGCACCCGCAGGTTGCGCCGCGCCGCGCCCGCGTCCCGCCGCGTCCCGCCCCGCCCCGCGTGCGTGCTCCGCAGGCACAACTATTTCCCGCTACCCGCTCCGCCCGTGCGCACCGCCAGGCGCAATATTCCCGAGCGAATGAATATTATATATATAATATATAATATATATCTATATTATATAATATATATATATATATATATTATATAATTATATATTATACTATATATTATATATATATTATATATATATATAGTATTATAGTATATATATATATATATATATAATATATATATATATTGAATATTATACTACTATGAGTCATTCAGTTTTATTTCATACTTAAACATTTTCATGAAAAACATTTTCGCGAAAACGCTAAAACCTGTAACTCATATACAGACGATCTTTTAATATTTTACTTTAATACTTGTTTTAATTTATAAAATTTTTTAAAAAATTGTAATGTAGAGAAGAAAAGAAGACCAAAAGAGTGTTCCTGATATATAAGAACATTTTATTTTTACTACGAACTGTACGAAATTTTATTAAAAACATTAACTTACATACTTAAAGCAGTAAATCAGTAAATCGATAGAGGTGTTACTCGTAACACTAAGGGGATTATTATGCTTTTGTTTTACTGCTTTATTGCTTAAGCTCATGTTTTACTGCTTTAAACTCAATATGTTTTACTGCTTTAACTCACATAATTTATTAAAAAATCATGCCTTAAGAGCAGTAAATCTAGTAAATCAACGTAGAGGTGTTACATAGCAAACAAAGGGGGTTAGTAATGCTCTTGTTTTACTGTTTTAAAAGACCTGCTTTAACTCACTGTTTTTACTGCTTTAACCATCTATGTTTTTACTGCTTTAACTCACATATTTATTAACATTACATACGCTTAAAGCAGTAAATCAGGTAAGATGCAATAGAGGTGTTTACCGTTATCACCTTAAGGGATTAGTATTGCTTTTGTTTTCTGCTTTAACTGCTTTAAACTCGTGTTTACTGCTTTAACTCACCTGCTTAGCTGGCTTTAACTCATATGTTTTTACTGCTTTAACTCATGTTTTAACTGCTTTAACTCAATATGTTTTACGGCTTTAGACTACATATCATTGTAATTACATTACATTACCTTTTTTAAAGCAAAAGTTAAAAAAAAATGTCAAGTAAATCAATAGAGGTGTGACCTAACACCAAGGAGGGATTAGTATGCTTTTGTTTTACTGCTTAACTGCTTTAACTCATGGTTTTACTGCTTTAAACTCATATGTTTAACTGCTTTAACTCATATGTTTTACTGCTTTTTAACTCATATGTTTGGTATAATTTTAATTTCAATATATTTATTAACATTATGTTTTTATTTTGGTTTTAATACTTTTAATTTATTTTATATTTTTTTATTTATTTTTATTATTTTTTATTTTTTAATTATTTATTTTCTTTTTATTTATTATACTTAGTGTTATTTACTTCAATCCTATTGTTATAATTATTTAGAACACACATACACACCCACAAACAACACACACACACACAACACACACGCACACACACACACACACACACTTCACTTATAAGACACACCACAACTTACCACTTATACAGCCACAAAAATTCCTATGACACTTAACCACCTTCACTATGACACTTACAGTTTACACTTAACACACGTGGTTCACACACTAACACACACCACATCACACAACACACCTATACACACATCACATGACACTTATACAACACATTCACTATGAACTTCATTTACCCATAGACACTACATTTACACTTATACACCCGCGGTCACACACAACACAATCACACACACACACACACACACACACACACTTACATTACACTTACACCTACACACACCGATTTACTTACACTCACACAGCAGATTTACTTTACATACACGCCAAGAATTAGCTTACACTCACACAGGATTTTTACTTACACCCCAGCACAGATTTACTTACACCACACAGATTTACGTTACACTCACACTCAGATTTACTTACACACACAGATTTACTTACACACACAGAGATTTACTTACACACACAGATTTACTTACACTCACACACAGATTTACTTACAACTACACACACCCACACACCAACCCACATCACATCAACACTACAGCACACTGCACACATCACTTATCCATAATAACAGTAATAATTTATTAAAACATTTTATGTTTTAATTAAAGACGTACATTTATATTAATCATTCAAATATAACTAAAATTTCAAAGTTTCTTAAAACCTTTCTATAATAAATCAATCATTATCTTTGAACAAAGAATTTTATTATTAATTGTTGAATAGTTTTTGTTTATAAATTTTATAAACTTAGTATTTTAAAATAACTTTACTAAAATTTTATGAAAATTTATTAAAAACATATATTTACGTACCTAAAAGCAATAAATCAGTAAATCAAGGTAAGGTCAGCCCCTAGCCACTGCCCTCTACAGCCAAGCTAATGCCAGTTTCTTGTTCTAGTTTGACTTACTGCTTACATCAATCTTAGCCATGTGATAACGTCATAAAAATCCACAAGAAAAAATAAGTTCTTCTCTGCTAACATAACTTGTATTTTATTAAAATCATTCTAAGTTTTTATTTAAAAAATAACAATTATTTCACTTACATTTATATTTTTCGCTCGATGTTAACTAATGTATTTCAAAGTTTTTTTTAAAAAATGAATTCTTTTGTTATTTTTTCTTTATTATTATTATTATATTATCTATTGTGCATTGACAATCCATCACGAGAAAACACAACAACCGGCACTCCTTACAGATACGAAACTGACCCCTCTCTCGTGGTAAAATTGTGTTGAAATAACTACTTTAGTCCTAAATTTAGGATAATCCTTTTTTTGTAGCCCGGGGGCGATTTAGGCCTATTTCCAGGTCAAAATATATTGTCAAACTGCCTTTTTCTGTAATGTGGTGCAATAACTAACGTTTGGGCCTAAATTTAGGCCCTAACATTAGGATAAGGCCTTTTGTATCCCATGCTGAATTTTAAGCCTAATACCAGGTCAAAAGGTAATTCCAGTATATACAAGAAATCATTGTTATATTAATATTTTATAAAATATATTTCAAACTGAAACATGGTGGATCGGTAAGATCCTTTATAAGCAGGTAAGAAGGAAATGTTTCCTTACTTGTGATTGGTCGGGGTAAATCCTTATCTCAATATGACCTCGTATGTGATTGGTCCAGAATTATTTTATCGCTTTTTTTGGATGAAAATTAACTTAGTTCCTTAAACTTGTATTTGAGCAGGTGGTTTTATTATCTTTTAGACCCCAACTCATTTTAAAATCATAGCCATTTTAGCTGTTAAGCGGTGCGCAAGTTATCTGATTTGTATTAAAAAGTGTTTTATTTTACGTACAGTGTATTATCATATTTATAATAATACTTACATTGAGGATATAATTATGTAATGTTCACTAGAATAGATAATAATTTTCACTAGATTTATTAGTAGATCACGTGAAGCAAAAACGCAAGAGCGCCCGCAAGCGCGACCCGCGGTGCGGAACCAACGCATGAACCCGCCGGCGTAATATTACTGCGCGGTCCGAAAATATTTTCTTTATGATACGCCGTTGTAAACTTTCATTACAGTCATTTTTGTATTTCAAATATACCGTTTCCTATATTTATAAGTCGTTCATTTTATTTCTTACTTGACATTTTTCATTTTATTTATAGAAAAATACCATTTCACTAGTAAAGTTTCTTGAAAAACATTTAGTTTTTGTAAAAAGACATTTTGTTTTGAGAAAAAGCGTTTTTGTTTTATTAATCCTAAAGTTATGAATTCCTTGGAGGGAAATAAGAAACAAATACCCGGCTGTGACGTAAGGCCATGTTCTCTTTGTGGTATGTTTAAAGATCTTATTACTTAGGAATGTAAAACAAAGTTTTATAATAGGCCCTACAGTTATCCTATATACGAACGTAGAGTTAATGTATAGAAGTTATCCCATTTCCCTCCCTTTTCAAGGTATGTCTTTACGGTTTAATCTTCTCTATGTATAAGTTATGAAAAAAATTGTTTAATCTAAAATATTATTACATATTTACTATATTAATTAAATTAAATACCACCATGTTGTGTACAGCATAAATAACTTCCCTCATTGTACAAATCCCGCCCCCCGTATTTCTCTTTTATGGATTCCAGTATTGGTATCATATCATTAACCTTCAAAATTACATCGAAGTTGTAAGTTTCATACCTCTTTCTATCAGAAATGCTTGTTACTCATTCGGCCAACCATCATGAATATCTCCATTGCGTTTTATAAATAAACACTGAATAAACGGAACTTTAAATCAACTAATGCGCTTGAACACAAGTATACAGTTCGTAAATATACCTTTGGGAATTAAGTTAAAAACCCCAAATAAAAAAACACTAATATTATACATACGCGACATGGGACGTATGTGTCCTAAAGATATCAACCGTCTAGATTATGCCCCCTGCCACTTTGAAATACAACGCCCATATTTTCGCGACCGCGTAGCGGGCGCACGCGGCGGGTTCATGCGTCGGTTCCGCAACGGTGTCGCGCCTTGCAGGCGCTCTTGCCGTTTTGCTTCCGTGATCTACTATACAATCTAGTGAACGTTAATTATATTATCTATTCTAGTGAAAATAATAATTATTCCTCAATGTAAGTGATTTTATTATAAGTATGATATACACTAGTAAAAATAAACACTTTTAATACAAATCAAATAACTTGTGCACCGCTTAACAGCTAAAATGACTATGATTTTTAAAATGAAGTTGGGGTCCTAAAAAGATAATAAAACCACACCTGCTCAAATACAAGTTTAAAGAACAAAGTTAATTTTCAAAAGACGATAAAATTATTCTCGACCAATCACATACGAGGTCATATAGAGATAAGGAATACTCTCCGACCATCACAAGTATAGGAAAACATGAATCTCTGTCTATAACTGGTAATTAACCTTTTGACCCTGAAATTAGATTAAATTAGCCCGTCTACGAAAAGGCTTATCCTAAATTTAGGCCTAAATTTAAGCCTAACGTAGTTATTGCACCACATGTTACAGAAAAAGGTCAGTTTGAAAGTATTATTTGACCTGGAATTATGGCTAAATCGCCCCGGGCACAAAAAGGATTATCCTAGAATTAGGCCTAAAGTAGGTTATTTCAACGACGTTTTACAGAGAGAGGTCAGTTTCGGATCTGTAAGGAGTGCGGGTTGTTGTGTTTCTCTAGTGATGGATTGTCAATGTACAATTAGATAATAGATAATAAATAATAATAAGAAAATACTAATTATTTTAAAATAAACTTTGAAATATTTTTAGTTAACATCGGAGCGAATAGATATAAATGTAATGACATAATTGTCTATTTTTAGAATAAGAAATTAGAAAAGATTTTAATAAAAACATGTTATGTTAGCAGAGAAGAACCTTTTTTTTTATTTTGTTTTTTTATATACTTATCACATGCTAAAGGAGATTGTAAAGCAAGTAAGTCAATAGACAACGTGGCATATGCTTGGTGTAAGGGGTGCTAGGGGCTGACCTTACTGGTTTAACTGATTTATTGCTTTAAGGTAAGTAAAATATTATGTTTTTAATAAAATTTCATAAAATGTTAGTAAATTTTTTAAAAACTTTGAAATAGTTATAAAAATTTATAAACAAAAAAGTATTAACAGTTAATGATAAATTCTTTGTTCAAAGATATTGATTGATTTATTATAGAAGGTTTAAGAACTTGAAATAATTTAATTATATTTGAATGAGTAATATAAATGTACGTCTTTAATTAAAACATAAAATGTTTTTTAAATAAATTATACGTTATTTATGCTGTAAGTGAGATGTGCGTGTGTGTTGTGTGTTGTGGTGTGGTGTAAGTAAATCTGTGTGTGAGTGTAAGTAAATCTTGTGTGAGTAAATTCTGGTGTGTAAGTAAATCTGTGTCTTGTAGTAATCTGTGTGTGAGTTAAGTAATCTGTGGTGAGTGTAAAGTAAATCTGTGTGGGAGTTTAAGTAAATCGGTGTGAGTGTAAGTAAATCTGCCGTGTGTGAAAGTAAGATCTGTGTGTGAGGAAGTAAATCTGTGTGTGTGTGTAGGTGTAAATGTAAGTGTGTGTGGTGTTGTGTGTGTGTGTGTGTGACCGCGGGTGATAAGTGTAAATGTAAGTGTCCTATGGGTAATGTAAGTGTCATAGTGAATGTTGTAAAGTGTCAGTAAGCGGATGTATAGTGGGGTGTGTGTGTGTGCTTGGTGGTGCTGACCGCGTGTGTATAAATGTAAATGTAAGTGTCATAGTGAATGTGTGTAATAAGTGTCATAGTGAATGTGTGTATATTAAGTGTGGTGTGTGTGTAACTGTGGTAAGTAAGGTGT
>JABUQX010047900.1:12500-40000 GCA_015478945.1 Trachelipus rathkii
TGTAAAGAAATAAAACCGGTTTTTCATAATAGAAAGGGATTACAAATATTATAAGAGGGAGTTGGGGGTTAAAGGGGAAAAATATAATAATATAATAATAAAATAATAATTATAATAAAAATAATAATATATAATAATAATATAATATAATAATAATAAATAATAATAATAAATATAATAATATAAGAATAATAATAATAATAAAATAATATTATAATAATCAAATCAATAATAATAATAAAATAATAATAAAATAATAATAATATACTATTATTTATGACTGTGATGAATAGTTAAAAACAATATCAATTATTATTAACTAATAATAATGACGGTAAAATCACTCAATATTATCAACTGTGGTAATAATAATCATAATAATAATAAAATAATAATAATAATAATAATAATAATAATAATAATAAATAATAATAATAATAATAAGAATAATAATAATAATAAAAATAATGGATACAATATTTATTTAATGGACAATCAATATTTGGAAATCATAATAATGATTAAAAATAATAACTAATAACAAAAATAATAATCAATAATAATAAAAATAACTCTATAATAATAGTATTGTTACTAATATTTATATAATAAAATATAATAATAATCATAAAAAAAATATAATTTTAATATTTTTAATAAAGAAATATATGGTATAGTACTTATGAATATCAATTCATTTTCAGTTATTAAATCGTTGTTTTAATACACTGTACGAACAAAATTTGACATTTTGTCTGTTAAATGAATAAAAAGAATGGGTGTTTCTATGGAGTTTGTGCGCTGATCCGAATTTGACAATCCATTTTTGTTGTAACAGGACAGGTTTTTTTCGTAACACAAATTAACAATTTCAATCTTGTTATAAAAGATAAGCTTTAGTTTAATTTTAACTTATCTATACTACTTCTGCAAATTTAAAAGTAGATTATGAGATTTTGTACGGTAGTTTGCTTGAGGAAACAATCCCTTTAAGTCCCAACAATAGTATGCAAGCATATTTGGATTCCAAATTTCCCTGATAACGTTTTTCGAAAGTTGAAATATCTTGGGGAATCGCTCAACCCATTCTCGACTATGAATTCGTAGCCGTTAAGATTGGGTTAAGGAGAATGGGGCAATTGTGAAATGAAGGAATAATGGTATTTTAGTGACTTGTTACCATCACCTTTGTTTATAATTTCGAAGGAGTTCCGGAAACTTAGCTCGTCATGTTGTGCCTTAATATTGCCTAGAAACCCAGTTATGACCTTTTTAAACGATCTCCATTGCAGGTTTTTCAATATTAATTCAAGCTTTCATCAAAAAAGTGATGGTCCTTCATTAGCTCCCTTATTTGTAGGCCTACAAATATACCCTCTTTACATTTTAAGGCCTCACTGAATCCTAGGTGAATTTCTTTTTTACGGTAATAGGACCCTGGACCAACTTTTATCCATCCGCTTTTCACAAAAAATTTTCATTAACCCGAGTTTGATGTGAAAAGGAGGAAGATAATACGAGTTCAGGTTTCACAAGTTGTTGAAAAATTACATTTTTATTTCCAGGTATTAGATTTCTTTTAGGCCATTGCTGTCTTGACAAAAATGATTTTTGCGAATCGTCTCTTGCGTATCCACTCGCAATAAGGACAAACAAAATTTAATAATACCTTGTTGGAGACTCTACAAAAGTGCTATAACATTTAAATCGCCTCATATATTCCCAGAAATGCTGTTCGATCGTATTTTCGTATAACAAAATTTTTCAATGTTGTCCGAGTCTTTCACAACATGGTCTCCATAGGCAAAAGAAGTCGAAGAAGGTTTCCATTTTCATACGAAGAAGCACTGCTTTTAACTGAGTTAGAAGAATCTATAAATCAATCCTCCATTCCTTAGGATCATGACAGTCTCTTAAAATTCTCTCATTAATGAATCAACATCGGTACAATACACTAAATTGCCGTCTACAGAGAAAAAGCGTCGGAATTCTTCTTCCCGTCGCCGATAAGAGGAAATTGTAGTTCCTTTCTCAAGGAGATTCCAACCCTTTAATCTAAATGCCAATAGTTCTGCCTGTTTTTTTGACAATGATAGATCGCGAACTAAATCATTGAGTTCATGCTGATTAATTCAATGAGGTTCTGTTGACATTCCATCATAAATCAAAGGTCTTCACAGTCCGTCATTTTTTCTGAACGGTAATCTGTAAATAACTTCTTCGTCGGAGTTTTCCTGACAGGAGATTCAGCATTTTCAGGTGGTGCAAGGGATAGGAAGCTCTTCGCTAGTGAGGAACAGGCCTAAATAGCCGTAAGGTAGTTTGGATATTTTAATTGGTCTTTGGTCTTGATTGTATTCCCAGCAATTTTGTATGCAAAATAACAGTCCATAGGCGATCCTTTGGTTCCCGGTCCATACCATTGGAATGCTAAATGCGCATATCCTGGATGTCCCGTTATGCCAACCACTAAGTAATGTTACACAAGACGCACAGCAAATATAGGTGCCCAGATTTTCTTGATCACCAAAGCTAATTTCAAAATAAAGTTTAAATGTTTTTTTTATTATTATTAAGGAAATTTCAGCTTCAGGCTTTCAACGTTACCTCACCACAAATGTAACAAAATTTGTTTGGATCATTTTTACAATTTCGTGGCATTTTAATTAAGGTATATCAATCTTAAGTTAAAATTAAACAACTTTGAAACGTATATCTATATATATATATATTATTATTATATATATATAATATATAATAATATATATAATATATATATGTATATATTATATATATATAGATTATATTATATATATATATATATATAAATATATATAATATATATATATATATATATATTATATATATATATATTATATATATAATATATACATATACATATATATATATATATATTATAATATATATATATATATATATATATATATATATATATATAATATATATATAAATATATTATATATATAATATATCTATATTATATAATATATATAAATATTATATATATATATATATATAATATATATATATAATCAACAATATATTAATATAACACACTTCACATTCAACGTCCAGATACAAACTTAAGGCAAATGACTCATGAAAAACGTCGGACCAAGGTTTATTTTTATCGAGTTCGCTAAAACATGTTTTTTCATGTCCTGGCGTTTATTTTATGTATGGGGTTGAGAACATATTATGACTCTTGTATATTGCTGGCGATCACCTTTATTTCATAAAATCCGCAAGAAAATAGTTAAACAAAACAAGACATTTTACACTCTGTGAATTATATTGCTATTTTATGAAATATGTAAAATTACAAAAAAAAACTAAGCCCGCAGTGCAAATTTGAGGTATATTCGTTTCATTGTCCAAAAATTACTAAGCAAACAGTCAAGAGATATCCATGAAAACAAATTTTGTCGTCTACATGTATTAAGTAAATACTATGATAAAAAAACAATGAATAATAATTAATAATCTCAAATAGGAATTTTCATTATTCCTTGTATAAATAAAACATAATGAAGGTAGAGATGTGTGCGTTAATATGTTGATAATAAGAAGCCTTTGGTATTTCTACGAAAAGATTCAATGGTGGGTCACTCTCGAACATTTTTACAGAGATTATTTCATTCATCTATGCTCTTATATGAGATTGCCCTCCGAGATTTCGTTAGGTTGAATTTTGTATTGTCAAGGGTAAGGGAATTTGTGCTACGGAGATTGTTTGTCCTCAAAGTTTGATTCTGTTCAATTTTGTTTTTAAAGATATAACTACCCACTGTAAGGGTGTAGGAACCATGAAGTTTTAGCATATACAAAATTTTTAATAGTATGTTTTTGTGTTCACGGTAGCTTTGATGCCCTGATATTTTCACGAATTATTATTATTTTTTTTGCATAATGATTAGGGGATAGCAAGTATTCATTTACACATCTATATGCTGAAAGACAGTAGAATAGGTGAGGATAAACAAAGCCATAGTAAATATTTTTTTAGATATATTTTGGAACAAAAAATCATATCTTAAGGAATGCATAGTTAACCTAGGATAGTTTTGCAAATAAGACTACATATATTTTCTTTGAAAGAAAGCTCGTCATCAAGGATACCACCTAATAACTTGGCAGACGATTCCAGATTTAAAATTACATCTTTTGCTCTTACATTTAGTTAAACAGGGCTCTTTTGATTTGTTATTATTTGATAATTTGTTTTCTGTAGGTTTAAGGAGTCTGTTTACCTCTACCCATGTTATAATGATATTCAATTCATTGTTTACTTTGCAGTTAAGTGTGCTTATATTACAGCCTAATATTAAGATTGCAGTTTCATCAGGAAATTGAGAGTGTATTGTACTGTGACAATTTTGAAAGTCATTTGTATATATATTAAAGAAGAGCGGCCCCAAAATAGAGCCCTGAGGGGCTCCGTGGGAAATTGAGGCGTGTGAGGATGATCTGTCTCCTAATCGAACGTATTGCCTCTGGTCAGATAAAGAAATTCTTTTCATGCAAGTAATTAGTAAGTTGTGAGTGAACTAATTTTTCAAGAATTTTACCAGTTGTATGCAGGTTTGAGATTGGACGAGAGTTTTTCGTGAGGGATGTGTCACACTCTCAGGAACATCGATAACTATTGCAATTTTTAATTCTATTGGATAAAGATTTAGTTCAATTGAGTTATCATAGAAGTCAGCTAATATAGGTTAGATTTCTTTTTACAGTATAATAATCCATCATCCAGTTTGAGACACTCTGCAAGTGAGAGCTTTTATTCATTTAACCATATATAACACATTCAAGGTCAGATATTTATATTCTTTCGAATGCAAAGTTCTGCCCCTCCTACGGTCTTAAATAATGAGCAAAGAACACTTCATTCTCTTGAAATTCAGCTGCTAATTCTTCTCCTACGGTAGTAAATCTGAGTTCAATTCATTAACTATGAGTTTCTTGTTTGTAACTATTTCATTATCTACTTTTAGGTTGTTAATTTTTGTTTGTTTATTTTTGTGATGGTTTAAAATGTCGTTTATTATGTCCCATTGCGAACGTGGATCGGATTTAGTCTGGTTGAATTTATCAACAAAAAAAAAAAAAAAAAAAAAAAAAAAAAAAAAAAAAAACTAGCATTAGATTTACTTATTAGGTTTTTTAAGTGTTTAAGAGTATTATGTGTAAAAATGCATCAGTATGTTACCCATCTTAGCACTTTTATACAGCTTGTGCTTTTGTCTAATTAAAGTTAGTAATGCTTTGACAACCACTTATTCATTGTCCTCATTTCGGAGAATGTTTCGTATTTTATGGGAAAGGTTTTATCATAAGTATCATATAGAATGAAACTAAAATTTTTTGAATTTTCATCTAATGAAAGATTATCGCTGTGAACAAAAGAAAGGTCTGTATTTCCTATTTGGCGTTGAAACGTTTGCTTTCGGTCTTCTGATCTTTACCTATATTTTATTTACATTTGCACTAGGGGAACTGTCCAAAAGTCAAATATTAGGTCAGTGCACAATATAAAGGGTTTTGTTTTGCCAGGATTTTTTTACCAAATATGGTTGACGATAGTAGAGTTATTTTGTTCATTTGTACATGTAATTCATGTAACGTAGCTTAGTCAATCGCTTAGCGCCATTGTGTTAATTAACAACTTTTAGAGTTAGTATTATTACTAGACACGTCAATATTAAAGTTACCAACTACACCGAGATCCCACTTTTCAGTGTAGAGTTCCATAAATCATCAAGCTTTTCTATAAAGTTTATCCTGCTCCCTTGTAGTGGTCTGTAAATCCTTAATAAGTTTATTATTTTGGATCCCTATCTAAAAGCAACGCCAAGAGTCTCAATGTCAAAGTTAAAAACTGAGAGAGTTTCTTTTGCTTTTAAGCTACTTTAAATACGTACTTTCTTTACGGCATACACTGAACATGTCATAGTTTGAGAGCTCATACAAATCTTTGTTATTGTCTTTTAGAATGATATCGGTGAGGACAATATAAGATAAACTAACACTAAGGAATGAGATGAGGTTCGAAAGATCGTCATGGTGTTTTAAAAGCTCCTTATGTTGATACAAATAATTTTGACATTCAAGGTCTTTGCACAAATCATTTAGCTCATTTGGTAAGAAAAGAGGATTTACCTCAATGTTTAGGTTTTTAAGGAAGGAGGAATCAAAAGTTCAAAGTGATCAGGGAGGGCGGAACTACTGACACAAGAAGGATCAGTATTTGGGTAGTAACCTCTACTGTTTATAGCAGGGGTGGCCAACCTTTTGCATACCATACGCCAAATTTTTTCACAGACGAGTTCAGATGCGCCGTCAGATACATACATACAGTGAGAAAGAAAGATAGCATATATATATATATATATATATATATACAGTGAGGAGAGAAAGAGGAGTGGAGAGAGAGAGAGGAGAGGAGAGGAGAGAGAGAGAGAGAGGAAATATGGATGGACATGGATTTGTTTTCATACCCCAACTTTACCTTGAATCTTTTTATTTAAAAACAAAAATATATATATAGCCAGATATACAGTATAGCTTAAATATCCTTACATTCTTACATGCTAAACAACCTGCATAGTACAAAATCTCATAGAAAATCAGATTTTGTCTGTACTGAAGGTATTTCGATTCGAGAATGTTTGGTTTGTAGTATTGCACCATGTCGAGAAGTATGACCAACGACCCTACTAGAAACAGCGGAAACATCTTTGACATTTCTTTCAACATCGACCGAATGACACGGATACTTTGGTAGGAGAATTTGTTGATTACTAACCAAAATATCATCACTAATATCATCAAGAAGAGGTGGGGGGGTGATAGGAGTACTCCCCCAGTCTATCAGTTCCATGTAGGAAGTGGCGTTGAGATTGACGTTTAGCTGCCTTTTATCAAAGCAGCGAACTTGCACATTGGTGGAGGAAATTTTCTTTCTTGCTTGAAGAATTTGTTGACATGAAAATCTTATTGTTTCCCGTTCATCTGCAACACCAGCTAGCAACAAGTTTTCTGGATGACAAAAATAGGAGTTGTTTAGGAGCACTGGAGAAATGATGTTCTGATCCTCAGGAGAAAGTTTTTGATACTGTGATACCATAAAGTGAAAATTCTTTGCACCATCTTGACAGAAGGGATGGGAGCGGATATAGAACCATATGGGGCATAGAAGTTCAGTACGAATCGTACCAAACGCCTCAGATCATCAGATGCGGATTCTGTTGAAACGTACAATCGAAGCAGTCTGTTAGCTTTAGTTAGCCACCTTGCATGGCTTAAGGCACCCGGCTGTGCAGTTTTCAAATACCGCATATTATTATGATCTGCATTTTGTACCCTTTGCTGAATTAATAAACAGATTTTTAGTAAATACAGCTGGTCAGAACTTAGATCTTTCGTAACTGTTTCAGAAACATCAACTACAGAGCCTGGAATTGGTTGAAAATTAATGATGGGTTTGGTCTGAGGATCAAATGAGAGCAGTTTGGTTATAGGTCCTTCATGTGACGATGGGCCAGTTGTCTTCCCATCAACAACACTAAATAACTTCCTGAGTGGCAGTTCATTAAAATGCAACATGCATATGAGCCATTGAAGTGGTCTTTTAAGATGTAACTCCAACAGTGTGATTATTCCATTCTTGTTACCCGTATTCACAGGAGTTCCATCGCAAATCACTGCTCTTAAAGTCTCTGTAGATCTTGTTCGTTCAATAATACCCAGAATTTCATTAAATACATCTCGAGATCTTCCTGAGTTAGGACTAACGTGATCGATGTAACATGCATCTGGAAATGACACTAGCACGTAATGTTCTTCTCTAACTTTTCTACGCACACCTCCAGTATCGACAAGTGTTTCATCTATTTTTCCATCGAAACCAATGCAGACCATACCTCTGTGTTGCAGCAAATGCTCCTCTGACTGTTTGTCTCTCCAGTATTTTCTTTGGCGTTGTAACTTACTTGGATCAACAACGTTTTTTGGTGACAGAAGTCCGAGGTCCTTGAGGGCAGCATTAACTATGAGACATGCATCTCTATTGCTCACATTTGTCCTCTCTAATGCTTTACACAACTCAGGATACTGGTTTCTATTTTGAGGGTGACATTCTTCCATTTCTTCTGATTCTAAGGAAAATGATTCTTCTAGCACATCACTCTCACTGCCTGATAATTCAACTGAACTTACACATTTTTGCGTATCTTTGTGTCTCATCTTACTTTCAAATGTCAACCGTTTCCTTTTCCTTTCCTGAAGTTTCATGTTTTTCTCTGTTCTTTCCTTGTCCACCTTTCCTATTATCATGCGTCTTGAAGTGTTTTGATCAAGCCAAAATTGCCATTCCAATACAGGGATTTTCTTTTCATTGGGACATTGACATTGATTACGTTCAACTATACCATTATGAACACACTTGCACGCGCTAATGTCGAAGAGACGAGAAAATGATTTTATTTTATCTTGATATGTTAGAGAAGATTGTTTATTTCTTGAATATTTCATCAAATCATTGACATTCACTATTAGTCTCTTCACTTTCACTATAACACTTTCAAATTCTATTGTTGGAATGCCTGCTTTATTGTATATGCCTTTAACTTCTGTTGCCACTAACTTTGCTAGATGAGTAACACTGGCATCTTTGTTGATTACTTGATGGAACTTGTAGGCTCTAAAAACATCCTCAGCCAGTGGTAGCTGATTTTCGACAAGTGGTTGTGGATAACCGAATATTGCATGCCTGTCTTTATGCCTTGTTGCACATGCCATGATACGTCTTGCAATAATAGTAATAAACACTGCACCCACAGGACTTATCTCAAACGTCGAATAGTCTGGATCTGAAATGAAACAGAAATAGCTCTCAATTAGTATTAAAACCAAATTTTGAAGAACAAAGCATATAAAATTCACAACTTAAAAATAGTAAAAAACGATGTCAAAACCCTTTTAAAAAAACTAAAGTTGGGCCCCCTAGACATTGAGTAAATGCAAAATGATTTTTTGTCCCACTACAGGGAAGCCAAGGAGCACCAATTTGACCATGTTTGGTTATCCCACCAAAATTCAACCCAGCTTAATATATATATACCGTATATATATAAATATAAAAAAATATATATATATATATATATATATATATATATATATATATATATATATATATATATATATATAAATGAGAGAAATTGCATATATCTGTATACAAATTGAGAGGATCTCGCAGTATATATATATATATATATATATATATATATATATATCACAGAATATATGATTTTCTATTAATTATATTTTTAGAATTCTTTTGATTTAAAAAATACGGCACTAATTTCTAATATGCTTACTATTATGAAAAATAAAAGCAAATAATTTAAGAAATATGAGAGAACACTACCTCACTATCACTGATAAACACAAAGTTTCAACTGATGATCATTGACGGTGTTTTATTACAAGGTAATTTAAAATCCTGTTTCAAATATGAGTTTTGACGGGAAAATATATTGAATATGAGATGAGAGTCGACGCTACAAAAAAAATGCATGAGCATTACGATATTTGTTACATACTTCTTTATATCGTGCCAGATTTAACAAATTTCTGGAAATAAAATGAATTTTTAGTTTTCATTAAACAAATTCGTAAGAAATAGGCTGACGTAGCCCAGTTAAAATATAAAATCTCCCCAAAAAGTAGCCCTTAGCAATGCGCCACTTATAATTATCCAATGCGCCATGTTTGGCGCATGCGCCAAGGGTTGGCCACCCCTGGTTTATAGAGTTATAAAGGTATGAGCTAAATGAACTAACACGTAAGTGCAGAGTTGTTTGTCTGCAATGGTTATAATATAAATTATTTAGTCAATTAAAGAATATATGTAATATAGGTTAATAGATAGAAAATGAAAATAAAATAAAAAAAAATAAAATAAAATAAAATGAAAGTATTCAGTATCATGGTAAAAAAAATCAGGTATCAGAATATATTCACTAGAATATGTGCAACTGTCACTTCAATAAGACAAGTGTTTTTATAGAAAGTAATTTTATGCAACCTCAGAGAATCAGTTAGTTAGATTTTTAAAAGTGCTATAACTCAAGACATTTAGAAAGAGAGTTTCACAAATGTAAAGAGGGATATAAGAAAGAGAGAGAGAGAGAGAGAGAGAGAGAGAGAGAGAGAGAGAGAGAGAGAGAGAGAGAGAGAGAGAGAGAGAGAGAGAGAAATAGGAAAAAGAGAAGAAGAGGATGAAGAGGATGAAGAAGGTAAATTGCGAAGTAGGAGAAACAGGAGAGCTGGGAGAAAGATAATCAAAATATGACGAAAATAGAGAAGTTTATTAATGGTTGTGAACGGTGTTAATAAAGGAAGATCCATTTGTAGAAAGGATGGTCGCATGGGTAGAAGGAAAGAAGACTGAGAAATGAGTAAATTGGAATATAAACCAAAGATATTTAACGGAGAAGGAAAGGAATCGGATGTATTTGCTTTTTGTAAGGGTTCGTGTAATTTGCATTCAACAAACATTGCAGAACAAATTTTAGGTGCTGGTCAGTTTTTTCCCCTAATTAGGGATGAAAGTGATGCCAAATACTATTTAAAAATAATAATAATATTTTTTGAATATATTTGGTAAACTATAATAATAATAATAATAATAATAATAATAATAATAATAATAATATAATAATAATAATAATAATAATAATAATAATAATAATAATAATAATAATAATAATAATAATAATAATAATAATAATAATAATAAAAACAATAATAAACTGATTATAAAATTAATTTCTTATGCCCACTTGCTGCTACGACACTATGAAACTCTTGCTTTTATTCTTGCTGTAGAAAGTTTCCATTGTTGAGATATTCATCCATCTCCTAGTTGTGCTTTATTTTAATTGCATTGCAAGATTTTTTTTAACAGATAATCACTACCGCTCATGGGCAGAGTCCTAATCTATTAGAGGGTGTACTCAATTAACGTCCAAGCAGAACGAAGCCAAGACCAAGGAAAGAATAGCTCACATTCTTCCACCCAAATAGCTGAGAACCAGGGACCTTTGCTTTGTTTGACGAATACTCATCCACTGAGCTTCCAGGCACTTTTATATAAATAAATATAAAGTACAAAAAATATATATACACATACACACATACACATATACGTAAATACACATACATACATACATACATACATACATACATATTCATACATTAACATACATACATACACACATACATATATACACATACATACATACATACATACATACATACATACATACATACATACATACATACATACATACATACATACATACATACATACATACATACATACATACATACATACATACATACATACATAAACACATTCGACAACACATGATATATATATATATATATATATATAGAGAGATATATGGCATAGTATATTATTACAGCAGCAGTTATATATATATATATATATATATATATATATATATATATATATATGCGGTGTTGGTTATTATATATATATATATATGTAGTAACTGCATTATAACTTTGTAAAATAAAATTTTTAATTTATGTTCGTATTTTGTGTTAAGATTTGGCGCTTTTGCTGTGCCTCTTTACAGTCGAGCGTAATAATATATAAACCCGTCCTGTTGAGATAAACAAGCAGTCAGAAAAATCAATCAGTCAGAATAATTAATTATTAAAAATAAAAAGAATTAGAAGAAATAGATTCACCAGATATTTCCAGAACCTTCCAGCTCGAAAACGCAACTTTCGGCAAGGAAGGTAAATTTACCGCGACTCCGAATCTCGATCGCAAGTTTTCCAAAAAGAAGAGTCGGGCAGAGGTAAAACGCGTGGAACAGTCCGTAACTACTAATTGACTTACGAAGAAGAAAGAGTAACTCAACAGAAGGGGACTTGTTACATCTTTTACTTATATTGAATAAATACCTAATTCAAGATATGAATTTTTAAATCTCCATCATCCTCTTATATAGGGACTTGCTCACAAATGAAGCCACCAACTTAGCAAGTTTTTCGATATATATATATATATATATATATATATATAGAGATATAGATATATAGATATATATATATATATATATATATATATATATATATATATATATAGGGTAGGCCTTTGCTAGATTGGTGGCTTCTTTTAAGAGCAAGCACTATAAGATGATGGTGGTGATTTAAAGATCCATATTTAAAATGATGAATTTATTTAACATATAAAGATATTCAATGAAAGTAAGAAGTAACTAAAGTCCCTTCTGTTGAGATAATCATACTCTCTCTTCATAGGCGAATTGGTAGTCACAGACTTTCCAGCGTTTACCACCCTTTCTTTTTTTTTGCGAAAATTTGAAATCGGAATTCGGAGTCACAGCCCTTCCTTGAGATTTACCTCACTGGCTGAAAGCTGCGTTATTAAGTTTGAATGAGTTCTGGAGAGAGTATCTTGAGCGAGATGTATTTCTCTCGATTCTATTGTTAATTTAATCTGACTAAAGAGTATCTCAACAGGACGGGTTTACATATTATTTCATTTCGACTAATGATAAAATTTTGCTCGCGCAAATCTTAGCACAAGTTCAACATAAATTAAAAATTTTGGCTAAATTTGTAATGGAGTGCTACATTCTCGCGCTAAACACGGAGGAGAGTATGTTATGATAATTATACAAGAAAATAATAACTAAAATACATAAAGTACTTTCAAATGCAGGCATATCTAATTAGTTCCGAAGACATAAGTAGACAAACAAGCATTTGAAGGGAAAAATAGTGTACATGAAATGTTAAGAATATTCAAACACGAGCATAACTGGTTACATCCGAAGATCTAAACATATTTACAAATATTTGAATACATAAAAATACAATAATGTTATATAAACAGAAAATAAAAGGTGCATTTAAACCAAGCATACTTGGTCTTATCGGTTAGATATAAACAAACATACAAACATTTAAATGTACAAACATACAAAATACACATATATTTTTGATATGGAACAATTGAGTTTTCACAAGTTAAATAGGCCACATCGATCGAACCGTTTTGAATCCAAGGAAAGGTCCAATATAAGGCGTTTCTAATGCATCCATGATGATCAATGCGCACGTAAATAGTTTTCAAAGCTGTAGTTATGAGAGAAACATTGCTTGACATATGTAGAGACGAAGTTGCTTGAAATTTAAGTTCTTTATTTGAAAAATTTCTTCATACATAAGGGAGCGGTCACAGAACCATTTAGAATTCGAAAAGGAATCAGAGTTCGTAGTGGAATCCTAAAATGAATTTCTGCCCATAATCTAAACTTAAAATGATGAAAGAAATCCATACCGTAAAGGAAGTTACATATGTAGAGGCGAGTTGCTTGAAATTTAGGTCCTTTATTTGAAAAATTTCTTCATACATAAAAGGGAGCGGTCACAGAATCATTTAGAATTCGAAAAGGAATCAGAGTTCGTAGTGGAATCCAAAAATGTTTCTGCCCATAATCCAAACTTGAATGATGAAAGAAATCCATGCCGAAAAGGAAGTTTGCTATGTCTAGCGATGAATCCTTGAACTGTGATAGTTGTGAAAAGGTGAAGACCATAATCCAAAATTAGAAATGAAAATTGAAGTCCAGTATCGATAATGTTCGTTTGCTTGAGTCATTTTCTCCTAGTGTTCTGATTGGGATTTTGTGTTATTGTAGTTTTTTCTTTTTCTTCATTTTGTGTTTTTTAGAAGGCGTTGATTTGAAGTCGTGTTCTTCCTCTGGTTCGCCAATTATATAGGGTAGGCCAAGTTTGTGGCTTCTTTTAAGAGCAAGAACCCTATATAAGATGATGGTGGTGATTTAAAGATCCATATTTAAAATGATGAATTTATTTAACATAAGTAAAGATATTCAATGAAAGTAAAGAAGTAACTAAAGTCCCTTCTGTTGAGATACTCTCTCTTCGTAGGCGAATTAGTAGTCATGGACTTTACAGCGCGTTTACCACTCTTTCTTTTTTGCGAAAATTTGAAATTGAAATTCGGAGTCGCAGCCCTTCCTTGAGATTTACCTCTCTTGCCGAAAGCTGCGTTATTAAGTTTGGAGGAGTTCTGGAGAGAGTATCTTGAGCGAGATTTATTTCTTCTGATTCTTATTGTTAATTTAATCTGACTGAAGAGTATCTCAACAGGACGGGTTTATATATTATTTCATTTCGACTTATGCTAAAATTTTGCTCGCGCAAATCTTAGCATAAGTACGAACATAAATTAAAATTTTTACAAAGTTATAATGGAGTGTATACATATATATATATATATATATATATATATATATATATATATATATATATATATATATATATATATATATATATATATATATATTTTATATATATTATATTTATATATATATATAGTGAGAGAGAGAGAGAGAGAGAGGCAGAGAGAGTAATAATGCATTTATATTAAATATAGTATACAACAACGTTATTGAAATATATTTTAACAATATTACCTTTCACTATCACTAACACTAAACATTATTGGAATAACAACATTACTTATACCAATTACTAACACTAATAACACTAATTAATAACAATATCACTATTAAACATTAACATCACTATTAGCACTTGGGATTGGGAGGTAGCGTCAACTGCAGATAATACGATCCATACATGGGAAGAGACAAACAGCTGATAGGTGTTCCCAACTCCATGCAGCATTTTGAGGAGTCCACCTGATATTAAACATACGCAAACATTTGAAATATTCAATATTAAAGATGTAGAGGCCAAGTTCTGCTTTTGTATGAATTAATTTTTTAAAAAGTATATTCTATTTCACTTTTATTACTTCACGAGTAATTTTTAATTCGAATTTAAATTTAATATCAATTTCTCTTCATAAGATTATAATTTCTTGAAAGTTGATAATTTTATCTCACTCGTTTCGTTCTTCTCTAAATCTAGGCATATTCAGAGCATCATTTGCTACTCTTTCATATTCCTTTCTGTTCTTACTCTTTTTTGATGTTTCCCTTCTAAGATATTGCTGTTTCTTTTCTTTTCTACCACATCTTTCTCTGATGCCACCGAAATCATAAATCAAGTTGCAGTTTTCTTAATATTAGGCATGCCATTTTTAAAGCTATATGAGTGCATAAGATCTCTTTGTTCCTTACGCATGGTTAATGCTCTTTTTAAAAGTTATTTGTTTTTTGGAATTAAAAGCTAGTTTATGTAGACGTTTGGTTTGCTTTCAATACAGGCAATTATCAGTTTGTATTTAAGGCTCTCTTCTTTTATTTCAAACCTAATTAGTCTCGTATCATTTATCCCTTCGCCAGTTCTTAGTTTCCCCAGAAGAAAAACTTCCGTAACTCCATTTCGACTTTGATTTATTTTTAATTTTCTTTCTATAACATCTGTAATTGTAGTTTTTAAATTTTCATGCTGAGACTCATTAGGCAAACCGCCTGTGATCAATCAAAAAAATTTTTTAATCTATCCCTCCTGAACTGTTTCTTGCAATTTCCAAGTAGTCTGAACCATTTCTCTTTCTGCTAATTTAGTGAAAGGAAGGGGTTGTAGCATTCCAATGGCTCTAAAGTATACGAAATCTGTTTCTAAGATTTGCAATTTCATCATCCTTCTGCTTCTGGAACTCAGCAAATGCAATATTGACAAAGGTAATTTCCTCTTGTAAACTGCTTTGGGTCAAAATTGTGACTGATTCTTCTAAGTTATTTTGGAAAAGAGGTATGCAAGGGGGAGGTGGATAGCTAGGAGGGCATTTTTCTGAATAAGTCTTATATGCTTTCATTCTCTTTATCTCCTCAAGTTTTATATATATATATATATATATATATATATATATATATATATATATATATATATATATATATATATATATATATATATATATATATATATATATATATATATATATATATATATATATATATATATATATATATATATATATATATATATATATATATATATTTACTCCGTTATTTCTGTTAACATTATATTTACAGTTGCATTTAATATTTCATTATTTCTATTTCTAGGCCATATTTTATAATTGTATTAATATCATGCAGTAGCACACTTGTGGATTCTTTAATATACAATAGTTGGAAGACATGTAGCTTAAAAGTTTCACACAACAGCGAACACGTCGCACCGCACGAGAGTCGTGACACTATTATTATTATTACTAATAATAATAATAATAATAATAATAATAATAATAATAATAATAATAATAATAATAATGTAATAATAATAATAATAATGATAATCATATCAATAATAATAATAATAATATTAATAATAATAATAATAATAATAATAATAATAATAATAATAATAATAATCATGACACACACATTACACACACACACAACAAAATAATCAATAAATTCATTACATACACACATACATACACATACACATACATATTATTATTATTATTATTATTATTATTATTACTATTATTACATATTATACACATACACACATTACACACACACACACACATTACCATTATTTCATTACACACATTTATTGATTATCCTGATTTTTATTTTTCACCACACCATTATTACCATTATTTATTTATTATTATTGTTTTTATTTATTATTAAATTATTATTATTACTGGCCGAATCATCTTAGATGAATTCAATAACGAATTATATTTTCGACCCTGACCTGAGATCTAATTCATCGATGTTTATATACATTGCGCCGACTCCGCATGTAAATCTTCATTTTGACGATGTTTATACTCGTATTTAATACCACACGCACTCCTGATCGATCAATCTTCGATTTTCGTTCACACATAAATCTTCCTTAAATCCAGAATGGGCCTCGAAATTCCATCCACGAAATTCCATCCAGATAACAAGCCTGTTATCCTCCCTACATCCCACTTTGTTGTACACCTTACCCCATTTGGCTTCACTTACACATCTTTTCCCACGTAAAATTTACTTGCCCTCCTCTCATCTTTTGATGGCCATCCACCATCTTTCTTCGGATGTCTCCTTTCGTAATTATATTTCTTTTTACATGGGCAGGTCCTCCCATCTTCGCCTTGCCTTTGGCCAGCCTGAAATTCCGTCAGCCCACAATAATCCTTCCTTTATATTTATTCCCGATCTTGCAGTTATCTATCCCTTTTACGACTCTGTAGTTCCTTTCAACAATCCCATTACAATTTCCCCTGAAAGCAGCTAAAAAATTTATTTTCGCTCTCCATTTCCTGCACATTTCCTTAACATCCGCCGATCTGAACGATGCGGCGTTATCCACTATCACCTCTTCAGGCAATCAATGTTAAGCAAAGACCCCCTCCATCTTTCTCTCTATCTCTCTTCCCCCTTCTCTGTTCAGATCCTTCCATATCGCAAATCTGTTCTCGCCACAATCTATTGATTGAATTTACCTTTATCAGCATTGCCAACCTTTTCCACCATCACTTCACATTAAGCTCACCACTCCCGCATCTTTCTCGATGCGATCAACTGACTGGCATTTCTCGCATCTCTTGATGCACTCTACCACATCATCTCTTCTCACCATTTCATCAAATATTTTTAGCACATGCAACATGTCTATCTCACAATGATTCTTCTCGTGCAACCTTTTTATTTCCAATAATAGTATTCCACAACGCTCCTTTTGCAATCCTTTATCCCCCTTTGCTACTTCTCATAAATTCTTTTCAATTTATGGACCTTATCCTCCTCTGATTTAACCAATTTATTTTTTAATTTTATCTCCAAATCTTTTATTACTTACGACACTATCCTCAAACGTCTATTTACTACCATTTCCCCCCTCTCCTTTTGACCCTACCCTACTTCTTGAGTTAATTATGTTATCCACCCAGCTGACAACCGTTCTTGAATCGCAAATCACTGTAATATTCTTTAATCCCCACTTCAGGCACAAATTAAATCTTTTCACCCCTGCATCCAATTCCGGTACGTTGATATGGCAACAATCCGACTTTTTCCTTAACCAACTAGAATCCTCAACCAATTCTCCTCCTATTCCCAACGAGACGCCATAGGCTAAACGGCTCACGTCGCACCAAATCATTCCTTTTTGACAAACAAACTTCACTTCACAGGATCAACTTTTCTCACCTCCTCCAAAACCTGTCTAAGAATTTCCGTGAATCTTTTCCTATATTCTCATTCCACCTTTTTTCTCTCTGCAATTCTCTTCAAGAAGCTGCATACTACTCTCAACCACCCTGCCACTGGGTAGTGCCCGACCAGCTTCCCACATATTAAAAATAACTCTCTTCTTATCTTTTTCCCGACTATCACTGGTATCACATTTATTCTGAATAACCTCGTTTTTCCCAATTTGTCATCTTTGATCTTCAATCCTAAGACTGTCTCACAAATCCCATCTCCAGGATCTTTTGATAAGTCCAAATTTCTGCAGTTGCTCTCTCACTTCATCCGCAGTTAACTTTTCCTCATTCACAATGTCATCGATGAATGAATCAGTCCCCTCTCTCACCCTATCATCCTTTTCTGTTACCACTCTCAGAATTTTTGTCATTATTCTTGGTGCGCTACATAGCCCCAAACCCAGTGTTGTCAAACAAAAATTCCTTTCCTTATACCACACCAGTAGCATCGGTCACATTTGGTAAGAAATTTGTAGCACGCGTCGAAGAAGCGTATCTTTTCTAGCCTATTCTAGCACGGTTACTTTTCCGAGCAAGTGGCCCGATTATGATATCGATTCCTATATTTTATGGTATAAGAAATCGATTCCGATGGTTTATAATGTAATCGGATTACTTCTAATATGATTTTATACCCTCTCAACCCCCCCTTTTCTAGCACTTCTAGCTTGCTATATCGAATTTCAAGGAATATGCCCCGATTATAGTGTCGATTCCTATATAATCGATGATGCTGAATCGATATAGCTATTTTATAATGGAATCGGACCATTTCTATTATAAGTTTTGACTCCTATCCCCCTTTTCTATCCCTTCTAGCCTGCTAGTAGTAATGGAACGAGTTCGTCGTCTACCAAGGTCACTGTGTTCTGAGTGTTCTCTTATAGCAGTGATTAAACTGATAAGAACATTGTTTCGAGAGTAACGTAAGTGTTTTACTTGATAACATGTACGGTAAAGTTATTTTTTATTTATTTTTATTTATTTTTATTTATTTTTTTTTATGTATTATTATTATTACTATTTTTTTATTATTTTTATTATTATTATTATTATTATTATTATTATTATTATTATTATTATTATTAATTATGTATTATTATTATATTATTTTTATTATTTTTATTATATTTTTATTTATGTATTATTATTATTATTATTTTTTTTTTATTTTTATTATTATTATTTTTTTTATTTATTTATTGTATTTATTTTCATTTTATGCTTATTTCTTTATATGTATTATTCGTGACGCTGGTATCGTTGGCGTTGCCCCTGCGTCAGCAGCAGCTGTCGCATCAGCGGTCGTTGGAGTTGCTGTCACCACAGAGCGCACGGTTGCCGACGCAGTGGTAGCGACGCGCCCGATTCCGCCGCCGGTCCGGTCCCCGGTTCTGGTTTCAGACATCGTTAGTGTTGAATTGCTGTTAAAGTCCACTCACTTAATTATTATTATTATTATTATATTATTATTATGTATTATTATTATTTATTATTAATATTATTATTGATTATTATTATATTATATTATTATTATTATTATTATTATAATATTATTTATTAATTAAATGTCTCTTCTGAATTGGTTTTTTTTAAGCCCTTCTGCATGTCCTTCAGCATCTCACTACATCGCACCGCACCGCACCGCACCGCACCGCACCGCATCGCACCGCACCGCACCCCCACGTGCCGTAGCGCCACCGATCCGACTGATCCTCCTGAAAGTTTTTTCCTTCTTATTATTATTATTTATTATTATTATTATTAATTATGTTTGTGGGGTATTATTATTATTATTATTATTATTATTATTATTATTATTATTATTATTATTATTATTATTATTATTATTATTATTATTATTATTATTATTATTATTATTCTCTTCAGAAATGATTTTTAGGCTCCGGTTCAGGCTCCCAATGGCTCCGATATTATATATCTACATGGGTCAGAGTTATCGTATCGAACTAAAATCGGTTAGAGTGGAGCTAGATGAGTGAGGTAACTTTCGTGCGTAGCGAGTTACGTTCCCCGTGGGCCCCCGAAGGGGGACCCCACCCCTTTAAAAAATATCGAATTGTTCGTAATTTGGCTTGAAATTTGGTGAGAGGAGTTCAAGAGTGTATGATTTCTAGGAAATGAATTGTCATCGGAATTCAAGTGAGTAGCGTCCGTGCAACCGGTGCTGGAGTCCTTACGCGTGAGAGTTTAATTAAACATGCTTATAGTTACGAAAATTATAGGTGTCCTTGATAGAGTTATTGAATCCTAGATTCTCGAATATGATTGTATAAGTCCGTATAGAGGTGTGTGTCTATCAACTCCCCATTAAGGGGGTCCTGACTGATAAAAAAAAAGCACAGGAGTGCAAATATCAGAGGTCGTAGAGGGAGGGAAGAAGAAGGATATGTAAAGGGAAGAAATGGATGGAAAGAATGGAGAATGAGTGACGTTCTGACTCAGAGGAGTTAGGAGTTGAGCAGCTGCATCCGGTGCTGGCTCCGGTTGCGGTGCGAGTTGTATTAATATTTGTGAAATGATACAATATTGGTATCTTTATATATGTGTTATTGGGTCTGTAGATTTTCGAAAATAATGGTTTAAAAAAAAAAAAAAGGAATAAATAAAATCATTAAATAATAAATATATAATTGTTCTTATTCTTTTGTTTTAACTTTATCAATTTACGTTTTTTACATACCCCTACCTAAAGCATAAATCAGTAGAGATGCAAACTACCGTACCAACCACTCCTTCTGTCGCCATCGTGATCCTATTGATCTATTTGATCCTTAGTTTGATTCAGGTCACATTTTTACTAAATTGTAACGTTTACATATCCCTAAAAAAATTCCCCCCCCCAAGTTTAAAAAATTTCAGTTTAAATTCCAAAACACACCAATCCAGCGCCCTTTCTTCTGTATTATCCTTTGATCTAATTCGATCTAATTTTTTTTTTTTTTTTATTTTTTTGATTGTGTTGATTCAAGTCACATTTCGAGTATCAATTTTGGATAAAGATGAACATAAATAACAAATTCTTGATAACACTGATCGAGGCGAGATATATGCTGAACGTAACAAGGTTTTCCCATTAATAAAGCTTACGCTTAGTCATCATCTGAACTATGACAATATAACTACACAACGGACAAAATTCTGACATGGACGCCCCTTTTAATAACATGAATAAGAACTGATGAGCGTTAATTTAGTTTTATATTATACTTTTTACTAAATTAAAAATATATTCCCTTTTTACTTTTATTACTCACAATATCCCTTAAAAAGTTAAAATGTTAATTTTATGATTTATTCCATTATTTAACAAAAATGTATCATAGCCTTGTCCGATTAATCATACTGACAGGAATTAGTACTTTTCTAGCCTCAATAAGAGTTTCACATGAATAAAGCTAACATAGCAAACACCGAAACTATAGAAAATAATAGTTCAATACGAAGACAAACCTAAACACATACTGATTACGCACGAATTGTCTGGTCAGAATTTAACAAAGTTTCCTACAGACTAACACCAGTAGGAAGTAACTAACAATTATGCACGCAAAGCGTACCTATTCCTACTTTTTCAAGCATATCTCTAACGTATTAACGTTAATGCTTACACTGAACACAGTAACATTTAGCCAAAAAATGTTATTATAACCGTTGTCCGATTATTCATACTGATCAGCGATATATACTGCTAACGTCATAAAGCGTTTTACGCCCATCAATAAAGCTAACATAGCGTAACCTGAACTAAGAAAAATAATGTACGAAGACAAACCTAACACAACTTTACTCACGAATATAACTGTTAACTATTAAACAAAGGTTCCACACTGTAACACCTGGTAATTTAAAACTAACATTGCATGCAGTCCGTAACGTCTATTCTTACTTTTTCAAGCATATCTCTAACATATTATACGTAATCTTACACTGACAACAGTAACATTTAGCAAAATTATCATAACGCTGTCCGATATCCATACTGATCAACGATATGATAGCTTAACATAACAATGTTTTTTCACAATTAATAACAAGCCTAAGCATGAGCATCAATATGAATAAGAAAAGTATTTTACAGTCAAGTCGACAAATCCTAACACAAAGCTTAAGCAGACGAATAAACGTTAACATTAACAAAGTTTACACTTAGCAACAGTAACGTAACTAACATTGCATACAAAACGTAAACCTACTTTCATACTTTTTCCAAGCATATCTCCTAACCAAGTAAACGTTAATTTAAATTGATCACAGTAAATATTTAAAAGAAATTTTATCAACCTGTCTAATTAATCAAACAGACCACGAAAACTGTAAACAATACAAGTTTTATCCAAACATAACATAAAATATACGTTTCCTTTGAATAAAATGTCATATGTAAAGTGTAATGAGTTTGACCGAATTTAAAGTCAGTAAACAGTAAATCAAACCCACCCTCCCCCTCCCACAGCCCCTCTACCATACCGCGTCCATAAACCTTTTGATTCATCTCGATCTAATGATTCAAGTCACATATCGAGTACCATTTCGGATAACAACCTAGTACTTAGAAAATAAGTTCTTATATATCTACCTAACGATTATATTATGCTTCACTTACATATTGTTTTACATTAAATAAAGCTATACATATCACCTGAACTAAAAATATAATGCACAATGACAAATACCAAACACTCTTAACGTCACGAATAAACTACGTAACATTAACAAAGTTCGTCATACTTAACAACACTAAATTACTAGCACAGCGTACAAAACGTAACCTATTCAACCAATTTTTCAAAGCAATCTCAAAACATGATCATTGTTAATTTTATCATTAACACTATTGATTTAATGTCGCATTTTAGTATCATTTGCGGATAAAACAGTAGCAATAAACAAATGAGTTCTTTATTATACCTAACCAGCGAAATATATGCTAACATATACAATATTTCACATTAAGGGGAGTTGCGCGTAATGGTTTCCTAAACTTTTTGAGGGTGAGAAATCATCAATTCTGATTTTAGGTTTTACAGCTTTTCTGAGTGTAAGAATTTTATGCTCTTTCGTAATGTCTGGTTATTTTTAACAAGGCAAGAAAAACAATTTATGCAACAACTCATACGGGGGATAGCGGGGGGTAATTCAATTTTTGGTAAGTCATAATGAAAAATCCCGATATACCTTTTTATTATTTCATGGTTATCACATGAACTTTGCGAAGCAAATAATCCAAGTTGGGGAAGATAACACATTTTTTTTTGTTTAACAAAATAGAATTTTTTGTATGGAGAATCGATATTTGTCTCTGTGTCATTGGGAAAATTCTAAATTTTCAATAAAGTTTTTTCCCCATATGCATGCGCAAATCCTCCATTGAGTTTACAAAACATTTATCTAAACAAAAAATGCAAACCTTGCCTTAGTAGTATATGATCTAAAAGTTTCGTATTGATTGAACAAAAAAATAAAAAATTTTATCATTGAAAAATATGGTTAGCAAAAAAAAAAAAAAAAAAAAAAAAATTGGACCTGGTGGCGTGTGTAACTTTTTTTTAATATTTACTCGATGTGCAATGAAAACTTTCACAAGCTTGGTACCTCTACAAAGGATATACATATTTTATTTTAGAATTAATATTTGGTATGCCCAACAGTTTTGTGCCCGCTGATTTCACGAGAAAACTTTGAAAACTTTGAATGTTTCCCATGGCAGCGACAAATCTGTTTGGTATAACCAAAAAATTTTTCGTCTAAACAAAAAATGTCTACCTTCCCCAATTATATACGCTCTTGCAAATTTCAAACTGATCGTATAATAGATAATTAAGTTTTTTTGATTTTTTATTTGAGATTGCCCTGAATTTTTTATGAATTGTGTCACGCACATGATTTTTTATTCATTGAATAAATGAAATTTTTTATGCCTTTATAACTCGACGATGATGCACATCTTTTATTAGAATATATATTTCTGTACGCCCAATGGTTTTTTGCTACTACTCGCAGGAAAACCTTTTAAAATTTATAAGTTTCCCATGAACAGCGGCAAAAGCGTTTGGTATACAAAAAATTTTATCTTTAGCACCAATATTGTATCCTTTCTAAATTATACATGCTCTGAAAGTTTCGTTATTAATTGGATATATAATAAAAAAGTTATTACGATTTTTCCTTTTTTAGTTGCCAAAAAAAAAGAAAAAAAAAAAGAACAATCAAAGATAATTGGCATGGCATACCTAACATTTTTACTATTCTTACTGATGTAGAATCTAAATTTTGACAACATTGTGAAATTTGTGACATTCAACATTTTTTCAATTTATATAATTTTGTTGGTATACCAAACGGTTGGGGCCACTGTTCACAGTTCAATCTTTCTTGATCTATTTACTAAAAAATAACTTTTTTATCATTTAAATCTATCATAATATAACAAAAAATCCAACACTGTTTTATATTTTTCTTCTTTTGTTTTTTTCAATTTTGTTATGTCATTGTGAATCTACAGTTTTTGATTGTGATGATTCATTACAAATATAAAACATTTTGGGCATATTTTATAAAACTTTTATAATTTAACATCCCATGGAAAAAAAATTTGAGAATTTAGCAAAAATCAAAAATAAATTTTTTTTTCTCTATATTATTGCTACTATTTGTGAGTTATTTCCATAAAACATATGCCTATGGCAAGTATTTTAGTGAAATCCGCTTGCAAAAAAATCTTTTGTAGTTCAGCAGAAATTCACTGTTAAAAATTGATGATAAAAATGCTGATTCATGATTCATGATATTTGGGAAGAAATTACACAAAATCTAAACACCTTTTTGCATATGTCATGAAAACAAATATTGTCGAGAAATCTTTCCTCTTTCGAATGGTCTATAATTTAAATCCCTAAAAATTTACTTATGTTGTTAGGAATCCTTACGCGCACGTCCCTTAATTAAAGCTAACAAGCATCTATCAACTGGAAATAATGTTACACGAGACAAATCTAATACCAACTTTAGCAGCGAATAAACCTGTTAACATTAACAAAGTTCACACTTAACACCAGTAAAGTAACCAACATTGCATACAAAACGTAACCTATTCCACACTTTTTCCAAGCATATCTCTAACATATTAACGTTAATTTACATTGACACAGTAATATTAATATTTAAGCCAAGAATTATAATAACCTTGTCTAATTAAATCATACAGACCAACGAATAACGGTAAACAACATACATCAAAGTTTTATCCAAACATAACATAAAACAAGTTCTTTGAATAAAATATTCATAGTAAATTGCATAATTTTACTGATTTTAAAAGCATAAATCAGTAAAAGTCAGTTAAAATCAAACCCTCAAAGCCTCCTTCCCCCACCTCTCACTCCATGACCTTTTGTCTATATTGATCTATTGATTCATGACACATTTCGTCGAAGTATCAAATTTCGTGATAAACGATAACACAAAAATAAAGTTCTTTTTATTATACTGAACCAACGAATATTGCTTAACGTAAACAACGTTTTTACATAATAAAGCTAACATAAAATAACCTGAACTAAGAATATAATGTACTAACGACAAACCATATACACACCATACGTTACAAATAAACTACTAACATAAAACTTCCGCACTTAAAACAGCAGTAAATACCTAACATGTCGTACAAAAACGTTACCTATTCACACTTTTTTTAATCATATCTAAACCATATCAATGTTAATTTAACATTAACCGTAAAAATATTAAACAAAAGTTTAGCATAACCTAATCATCATACTGACAAAGAATATAATGCTAACGTAACAAAATGTTTTACATCCAGCTTCGTAATATTTAACAAAAAATTTTACCATAACCTCTTCTGTGTTTCTTAATTATATATTATTATCTTCTATGTTCGGATATTATATGTCTATATTACATATATCATAATATTTTTATATCTCTAAATTCATTTATTATCATTTTATATATAATTTATATAATAATTATTTACTCTTTTTTCTGTCCTAATATTACTATAAATAAATTTATGTAGTTCTTGCTAAATAAATGAATTCAACAGTAGCCGAATAGTTTATTTGATTTAAAGCAGTAAATCAGTAAATCAGTAAATCAAACACCCATCCCTGCAGTCCCCTACCATCCCACCCGCCTGGTGATCTATTGAAGTTATTGATTCAATCAATATTTCGAGTATACATTTTGGATAAAAATAACATAAAAATAAGTTCCTTTATATGACTGACCTATCGAATATATGCTTACTCAACAAAGTTTTAGCATCAATAAGCTAACATATATATCATAACCTCAACTAAGAATATAATGTTACAATGCAAACCTAACATACCTCGCGTAAATGAATAATCAGCTAACCATCCTAGAAAACTCCCTACTTATCCAAGGTCAAAGTACTAACAGGTCATACAATTATACTCGATAATGTTCCACTTTTTCTCGCATATCAGCAACGAGGGTAAAGCCGTTATTATCTAACCAATTCCCTTGAAAAATGACCAATCTTATCAAAGAGAACAGCATCTCTTGAACATGAATTTTGTTACCATTTACTATCTTCATCAAAGTGTCCCTCGTTCGAGTATTACATCATTTGACCTATGAAATAAAACGTAGACATTAGCAAAATTCTGGGCAAAACCTGACATTTACTCACAAAAACTAAAAACATATGGCTCACGTTTCTAAACACATTATCCGCCAGTTAACATACATAATATCTTACAAAACTTTCATTCGATTTTTCCTCTTAAGCAAATCAGTGTTTTATTTTCACATTGCATTGTATATGGTTTGACATAACGTACCTAACTTTTACGAAATATAATCAGTTTTTCATTTAAACCAAGAGTATCTACCAGCACACATTACATACCGAGAGAAAACCCAAGGGGAATGCCCCCTTGAAAGGGGGTGAATCCTGAGAGGGGGGATCACCCCTTCCGAAAGGAGAGGGTAAGCCTCAGCCCTGCTTGCAGGTTTTGTGGCGGTGCGGTGCGTTTTATTCACATTTCTGCCAGTACGGAACGATGCAAAACAATTCAAATGTCATGCAGACGCTTAAAATTATCATCTCATGTAAGTGATCCTCTTCGTGTGATCACTTCTTCGACATAATTATATGAGAAATAATAATAATTTTTTAGAATGAGAT
>JABUQX010047900.1:52500-57493 GCA_015478945.1 Trachelipus rathkii
ATTATTATATATATATATATATTATTACATATATTATTATTATTATTAATATATATATAATATTATTATATACATATATACATATGTTATTGTTACATATATATATATAAAGATATATTACATATTAGAGGTGTAGCGGATAGTGCCTTTCACCATCCACGGATCATGATTTAAGATAGCCGATTAAGTTGCTTTTTACAGGCCTAGCCACAGGTACTTTATATAAATATATATATGCATATATATATATACATATATATATAGAAATATATAGTTATACATATAAGGTTATATATATATATAGTATATATAAGGTTATTTATATATATATGTTATGCTATATATATATATATATATATATATATACATATAGCCCGTGTTATCAGAGTGCAGGACACTTGGACCCAACTCTTTGTGACTCACCAACCCTTCCAAAGCTCCACCCATTTGGAAAAAGCTTATATATATATATATTAATGTTGAAATTAATAATTCTCAAATTATGCTTCAAAACAAAAGCTTCTGAGCCCTTTCAGAGGAGAGTTTGTTTCTCTTTTTTAATGAGATCTGCACCACTGAAAGGCGCTCACTAGCTACACTTTGAAGGGCATCTAAAAATCTCCTGGCGATTATGCAAGATGGGAAAACTTTTACAATTATCTCGCTATCAAACCAACGGATCTTTATCCGATTCCAGCTTTTTCTCTTTAATATTCTTTCGTTCAATGATAGTGTCTTTTGACAATTTTGAACAAGACTCTTCATCGCTACTAGAAGCAAAAAGAACGTTCATGAATGATATCCCAAACAGATGGTAATTGCGTGTCTGTTTCTGTGATCTTTCGTTTTTATTGGCTGGTGATATTTCTGCCTTAGCAGCATATCATCACATAGGCATCGTAAATTTGACTTAACCTCTGTAAAACCTTCCGTGGTTCAAGAAACGGTCTCATCCAGGATCTAGAAAGCCGCCACTGCACATGTCGTCTTGCGAGCCTGAAACTATTAACTATAATCATCCATCTCCGTAATGAGGTTTTTGTCAAATCTCCGAAAGTCCCCACTTTTTTAATATACATATATATATATATAGTTAATATTATATATATTATTATTATTATTATTATTATTATTGTTATTATATATATATATAGTTATATATATATATATAGTATATATATATATATTATTACATTACACATACTTGATATTATTATTATATATTATTATTATTATTATATTATTATATATATATATTATTATACATATATATATATATATATATATATTATTATTATTAATATATTATATATATATATACATATATATATATTATTATATATAGGCTTATATATATATAGCATATATATATTATATATATATATATATATATATATATTATATATATATATATTATATATATATATATATATATATATATATATATATATATATATATATATATATATATATATATATATATATATATATATATATTTATAGATATATAAGGTAGTGCACACAAGTTTCTCATAATTTATATATGAATACTATCCGCTATCCGCAAAAAATTAATGCGGATGCGGTTGCGGATGCAGATAGGGAATGATGCGGATATCCGCATATGCCGATGCGGATATCCGTTACACCTCTAATATATATATATATTATATATATATATATATATATATATATATATATATATATATATATAGATAGAGCATATATATATATATATATATGATATATATATATATATATGTATGGGGGAGTTAACCCGCATCTAATTCGTGCACCACGGCAACGATAGATAAAAGATGTACTCGGCTAAATGGAGCTATGGCTAGGCAGGATATTCAGTAAGCACCTGCCCGAAAAACTGCTAGAAATACTCAAGGTGAGTCGGATGCCAGACGAAACTCTTCTTAGACGACCACAACTGCGAGATAATAACGTATCAACTCAGGAAAACACATTCAAAACTATAGGTAAGCTTTGATAAATGTAACTAAGAGTGAATGAGGAGGAGATATAGTAGACACTTTAGCAGAGGAGGATATATTTGATGGGATGGCGGAGATGAGGATGAGAGGTTCTGAGGAGGGCAAAGAGGTGGGAGAAGGTTATATTCTGATGTACAGCGGAGTGAGAGAAGGGATAAGGAAACACGGTGTTGGAATGATAGTAAGGCCGAGACTATCACCATGTATTCAGAGGGTGAAAATATAAACGAGAGAATAATGATGTGTGTGTTGAAAATCGGGCAGAAGAAATATAGAATATTTCAAGTATACGCACCACAGCAAGGGCATTCGGAAGAAGAAAAAAAATAGATTCATGGAGAGAATGGAGGAGGAGGTGGGGATGGGGGAAGAAGGAGAAAGAATGCTGATGGGAGATTTCAATGCCAGAGTGGGAAAGAGGAGTGGAGAGAATATTGGGATTGTGGGGAGAAGAGACGAGGAATCTGGAAGGGGAGAAATTGATAGATTATTGTATGAGGAATGATCTGAAGATTATGAACACCTTTTATAGACATCGGGAGTCACATATCTATACGAGATATAGGTGGAACCAAATAACCCTGCAATTTGATCAAAATCGATAATAGACTATATGATAGTATCAGATAAAAGAATGGTAAGAAATGTAAAGGTGATTCCAGGAGTGTCGTTGGATGTGGATCATAGGTTTATGGTGGCAGATTTGAAGATGAGTGGAGACACAACTGTTAATGAACAAAAAAGAACAGTGATCAAAGTAGAAAGGCTAGGTGAACAAGAGGAGAGAGAAAAGTACAAACAGAAAATGCAAAAGACCTTGAGAAGCGGAGTGGAAGATGAGAACTTGCAGGATGTAATAAAAGAAGTTGCAGAGGAAACACTTAGTAAAGGGTGGGTAGGAGAAACAAGAAAAAGACAAACACCATGGTGGAATGAAGAAGTGAAAGATGCAATCAGAAAGAAAACAGATAAAATGAGAAAATGGCTGAGGAGAAGAACGGGAGAAGCGATAGAGGAGTATGTACAAGCAAGAAATGAAGCAGAAAGAATCAAGAGGAGGGCGAAGAAAGAGGAGGCGGAGAAGATAGCGGCAGAGTTAACGAGAGATGTAGGTGAGGGGAAGAAAAAGCTGTTTAAGAAAACCAAAGAATAATATTAGAAATATAAAAGATAGAAATGGAGTGATTCTGGTAAAACCTGAAGAAAGGAATGAAAGGTGGACGGAACACAATGAAGACTTGTTGAACGTAGAATACGGAGCACAAGAGAAAGTGGTGGCGGACAGGGGAGAAGCGGAGGAGGGGAGAGAGGAGAAAGAGGAGATTACAATGGAAGAATATGAGGAGGCTATAAAAAAGATGAAAAGGGGCAAAGTGCCTGGAAAGGATGGAGTGGCGGGCGAGTTGGTGATGGAGGGAGGAGAAGAATTGAAGGAGAGAATTCGTAACCTGTTGAACATTTGTTGGAGAGAGGGAAAAATGCCTGAGAGATGGGGGAAAGCTATAATAATAACACCATATAAAGGTAAAGGAGATCCAAGCAACTGTAAGAACTACAGAGGAATAGCATTGATAGACCACCTGGCAAAAATCTACGAAAGAATATTGGAGAGAAGATTGAGAGTGTTTGTAGAGCCGTGACTGGGGGAGGAGCAACATGCTTATAGAGGAGGAAGAGGAACGACAGATCTCCTGTTTACACTAAGAATAGTTATGGAGAAGATGTTAGAATACAGCAAGAGTTTTTACGTTTCGTTTACTGATCTGCAAAAGGCTTTTGATTCTGTAACGAGGGAGAGACTGTGGAGAGTCATCGATGAAAATTATGGAGTGAGTGGAAGATTGAAGAAAGCAATAATGAGTACGTACGAAAAATGTAGTTGTAACATCAGAACGTAGAGTGAAAATGATATATGGTTCGAAGTAAAACGGGAGTTAAGCAAGGGAGTACATTATCGCCTATATTGTTCATATTATATTTAAATGTGGTAATAAGTAAAGTGAAGGAGAGATTGGGAGTCTTTGTTTTGTTGGGAATACATTGGCGTACGCAGAAGATCTGGCATGTTGAAGTGAGGAGGAGGAGAAGATACGGGAGGTGGTGAGGCTGTTTGCGGAGTAGTTGGAGGAGGCAGGGATGAAGATGAATGTAAATAAAACATAGATATTAACCGTAACGGGAGGAAACGATGAATGTATGAGGATGATGGGGGAGAGGAGGTGAAGGCCGTTTATCTAGGTGGAAGTTTTAACAGAGCAGGAGGATGTGGAGGAGAGATTACTTGAATAGTGGAAAAATACGGACAAGCTATGAGAGCATTGTACCCATTGATGAAGGACGGAAACGTTGGAATGGATGTAAAAGGATAATCTTCGAAAGTATACTGACCCCGACGCTGCTGTATGGAGCCGAAACGTGGATTACTACGAGAAGGGAAGAGAGTAGAATACAAGCGGCAGAAATGAGAGCTCTGAGAGCAATGACTGGAAGAAGCAGAAGAGACAGAATAAGGAACGAAGTAACCAGAGAAACTGTGGGAGTGAAGAAGATTATACTGAAGATGGATGTGGAGAGGATGCAGCCTGACAGAACGCCGAAAAGAAGATGGGAGAAACAACGGACGGAAGAAGACCGAGGAGTAGACCGAAGAAGAGATGCACCGAATCGGTGGAGGTTTCTTTGAAGAGATGCCAGCTGCAGACAATGAGATGGTTGAAGAGAAGAGGAGTGGTCCAGGAAAGGGATGTCTGGAGGAAGACCCTCGCGCGGCTGACAGGATGAAAATCCTTTCTGGGAGAAGAAAGTGATAAATATATATATATATATATATATATATATATATATATATATATATATATATATATATATATAAGAAGATATATATATATATATATATATATATATATATATGAAGTATAATGAAAACGTGAAAGCGTTTCATGATAAATGCGAAACGGCAACACCCAAATCTGAACTGAACGAAGTACAAC
>JABUQX010047901.1:0-22500 GCA_015478945.1 Trachelipus rathkii
TTTTCTAAAATTCGTGTTCCGTGCTGGCTCGCAGCTTTTGTAAAATATTTATTGTTGTTTTTTTTATTTTGACTTTTTTTTTTAATTTATAATAAATTTTATTCGGTTAGTCACTATTTTTTTGTTTTGGTTAAAACTAACAATGATACATAATTAAAGAAGATAAAAAAGAAAAGAAAAACAAAAAAAAAACATATAAACAAAAAAACCAATAGAAAATTTATACATGTTGTGTGATTGATCGGATAGGGTGCAACAGCAGTCCGATCATCGTTTTTCGGGTATTTTTATGAAGAAGTAGTATTATTACCCGTGGTGCCATCAATTTCGCCTTGTTTAATGGTTTTTAAGGCTTTCTTTTGGAGAAACTAAACTATCTATGTGCGCCACTAGCTTTTTCAGCAATCCCATGCACCACACCAGTTAATACATATCAGTTGTTCTTGTCTCTATTTATCTTACCAAAACACTTTTGACCAATTTAATTCCATAGAATATATTTTTTTATTAATTATGATATATTAAATAATAAATTGGAGAATTTAATTTTTTAAGATCAATGAAAAAATAAGAGAAAAAAAGGGAGAGAGACACGGAGCGAGTATAAGGAGAGATATTATTAATTGGATGATTCTAAATGCGTAACACTGGACGAGCTGCCTCACAGATACCGGTGATGTCGACGAGATGACGCCGACAACGGCGAGCGAGAGACAACCACGAAGATAACTGGACGGAAGAACCCATCCGAAACGCCAGACAACGACGACCACGGACGGGCCGACACGCCCACAACAGGATTAATGACGACGGTGACTATCGCAACACAACCAACCGACGCTCCACGACTTTCTGGCGAACAAACGAACGACGGACACGAATCAAAAATACCGATATGATGTCGGTTGGGAAATATGGGAATATGACCGCATGACCCGGCTTCCTCCACAGCTTGCTGTTTTGGCTGCTTCCTACTTACTTCCGCTCTAGCGGCGCTATAGATATAACTTCCGCCTTCGCAGCGCCCCCCCCCAAGCCGCTCTTTTTTTTCCCGCCGTCTGTCGTATGACTTTTTCGACTTCCTCGTCAAGGTGCCGCGCCGTGATCGCTCTTGCCCGCCGCTTCGGCCCCTTCAGCTGCCCTCCCGCTATTGTTACTTCCGCCTCGGGGCCGACCACCGCAGCCAACGATCGCCCGACTATGGCCGATTTTCTCCGTTCACTTGCTTACTGACTCTTCTACCTCGCGCTTCTCACCCGCCGGCTGACGTTCGCTGATACGACAAGCCACTCGCGTTGCCTCTCAGTATTGTCACACCAATAATTAGATCCCCAGCCCTATCGAAGCTGTACACTTTCACAACCTGAGAGCCTTGCGGCCTCTCAAAAAGCCCCCCCCCTCCCCCGCCCCCCCCCCCCCCCCCCCCCCCGCCCCCCCCAAAAAAACAACCAGACTCTGGCGGGACCAGGTGAGGCGTTTTGTGTGGCTACCCAAGGGATCATCGTCTCCTCCGCTCCCAGTTTCTGACTCCGAGTGTCACAATAGAGAAGTAAACACTTCACATGTTGCATCGCTAAGTTGATATAAATAAAATTCCTGCCACCCGCTAATTTTCTGTATCCTGCCTTAACCCTATTAGGCCAAACCCCTGATAGGATTTGCAAACGGATTTCTTTCATCGCGAATTCCTTGGTTTTGGGTCCCAAATATGGACGAAGACCGAGACTCTCCATCGAAATTTTTTTGTTCGAAGAATTAGTTAAAACGTTTAAACTATCGTAATATTCTCGCGTCTCGTGCGTGTCCCTTCTCCCTAAACCGCATACATCGATGCCACTGGATGATGCGTTACCGGCATTAGTTGTAAAATTTGACCGACTTCGAAGTCTCTTATTTAATAGAATATTTTTAGTTTGTCTTCCTTTGACGATTGGACAGTAGGGGCTTTTATCTAAATGTTCACCCCTCGGAGTATCTCCGAACACCCAACGACCAATAATAACTCCGCAAAATGCGCAAGCGCAATGGTCGTCTTTTCGCAAGTAATAAAATCCATCTTTCGCCAGTTCTTCAGGAGAAATGAAAGATACGGGCCAATCTATGAAGGTGAAAAGTCTTTCTTCTTCAGACAAAAATTCGGAACCTGGATTTTTAAACGTTTTAGTTCGCCGAGGTCGGCTATCGTCGATTTCCATCATCGATCGGAAATATTATCTCTTCGGATTTAGATACTGCCTAGATGAGGAGTTTACAGACTCCACTGTCCCGGCGTCCTACGGCAGTGATTATTTTATAAACGAATATAAATGAAAAATATTTTTTTATATTGAAATTTTACGAATAATATAAATATTTTTTTTTAAATATTTTTTTTAATTTATTAATAACTAATGGGTTAGTAGCGTAACTCCTCCCCAATTACAAATTTCTTCCGCGATTTTAGCGATCAAAATTGAAAATGAGAAACGATTTTTTCAACCTTATACTATCGTGGACACATTTTTTTTCCTTTACCCCAAGGTCTATATCACCAAAAAACGGGTGTGAAACTTCGTTCGAGAATCGGTTCTCGGAAACGGCGTGTTTTGCCAATTCTCCAAGAAAGCAAGAATCTGACCATGTTTAAAATTAATAGGATAAGAAGATATACAAAAACATTAGATAAATTTATATAATTTTATTCACATATCTACATTTATAAAATTGGTTTGCTCGAACGAATTTTAGAAGTAAATCGTTTTTTGCAAGTAATTGAATTTTCCGTTTTAATTATTACCCATCTTGATATTTTTTTTTCACCGTGCGATATATTTTCTTCAAATTTATTTTGGTAATAGAAATGGACTTTTTGATCGTATTCGGGAAAAAAATATTTCAAAGTTTTATAATTATCCAGGGATATATAGTCGCGAACTATAAAATGTAGTGAAATTTTCTGCAATTCCGAAATGATAAATTTTTCCCCTAGGCAAAAGAAGAAAACCGCGCTGTTTTGGTTCATGTAATCTAGCGCATGCCTGACTAAGAAGTTCGTTAAGCGAGATATATTAAAATAATTCGCTAAACAAAGGACTTCGGCGAAAATGCTTGGTTTTCTTATAAAATCTTCCTCAATACTGCCGAAAATTATAAACTTGAGCATAGTCGATATAGAATCAACGCTCACATTGTGTAGCTCAAAAGTATTTTTTTTAGCGTTTTCGTTATTCGGTATTCTCGCATGAAGATCTGCCATCGTGTAGAACACGCCCCCTTCATCAGTGGTTTCTAGACCCTTCTATCACCACACGAAAGATCTATGAACATCTCTATTCGATATTCAATTTCATCACCACTCCAATATAGAGAACATCGACATCTTAAAAAATTCTATAAAATAAAATATAGAAATAATAATTATACTATATATATATAATATATAATATAATTATATATAAATAAATATATATAATATAAGATAATATATAAAATATTATTATAATAATGATAATATAAAATATAATTATATATATAAATAATAATCTAGAATTCCTTTCTAATTGTCGCTCTCTTTATCCGTATAATAATATATATTAATATATAAATAGTAATATATATAATATTATAGAAAATATATATATATAAATATAAGAATATATATATAATATAAATAATATATATTACCAAATTTTAATATATTATATAGTGTACACAATGCCTACAATAATATATATAATAATAATATAATATATTATATATATAATAATAATATATATATATATATAAATATATAATAATATATTAATATTATATATATATATATAAAATATATGTAGATATGTGTAGTTATATATATATATATAATATAATTAATAATAATATATAATATATAATATAATATATATAAATATATATATATATATATATTATATATATATATATAATATATATATATATATACTATATATATAGATAATATATATATATTAAACATAAATCTTAAATAAAATAAATCGAACGTTGTAATTATATCTATTAGTAAAGTAAAATTAATACAAGCGAGGCGTGCCCTTAAGTCACCCGGTATGTTTCTTGAAGCAAACCAATTTAAACGAGTTAGCGTCGAAGAAGTCATTCGTGTTTTCGGTGCTTCTAACTTCTTTCATACAACCTTCAAGTGACATTTTTTCCTCCTCGCAACAGCTAAAAATCAATTTTGGAAAGTCATTCGTTCTTTCCAATAAAGTTCGCCACCTATTTAGTTCAAGTTCTCGGTGAACGAGGTATCCAATTTTTTCATCCGGTGTATTATTTGTTACGTCGGCGATGAAAAAGAAATTATTTTTGTTCTGGTTGTTTATTGATCTAGCAACATTCGCAATATTTCCCTTCCCATAGTGCATGCTTTCTCTCACGAATATTTTTTTGGTACAATTAATTCTTTTAGGTAAAAAATCCCTTGAAAATTTCATTGGTTGGTAAACCTCCCTTACTTTTATTCGCAGAAAAGTAATAATTCGTTCAGTGATCTCGGATAATCCCATTCTCAGTTTTATTATTACGAAGCAATTATAATATATTTTCCTTTTTTTTGGTGTTGAAACAAATGAATAATGTTGGTTCGTCAATTTTCTTTTTTCGCCTCCATGTGATATTCCAGTCATCGATAACGAAGTTTCATTTTCTTCTGACGCTTCAAAGTCTTCGTGAGTTTCCGACCTTAGATCTCTCACCTTAAACGCGCGTAATTTTGAGTGATAGAAAGAGGGGTTTCCATTTACATCTTCTAACTCTTGCAAACAACTCGGCGATCCATGTGTTAAAGAAGCGTTTAATTCTTTAAGGCCCTCATAGAATTTTCCTTTATTGCTGGGATTGCTTGTTGAGCAAACCGTGATTTTGAGATGTAAAGACCTCTTAAAATCTGAGGTTTTTTAATATAGATATATTCATTAAATTTTTATTGAGATAGAAGTATCAAACATCAAAGTTTGAACATCCAAAAGATTGAAATTCGCAAAGATCAAGATTTATCTTCGCCTTTTTTATATGACTAGTCTCATATACACATCGAATGAATGTATTGAATAAATATATGAGAAACTATTCACACAGACTTGTCTCTTATATCAAGAGTCTCAAATGTTAATAAAACTTACCCCATTTTCAATCTCAGTATGAGATAAATTAATCTCTTTTCAATCATTATTGACTAGTATTTATATTCAATACCAATCGCACATTATTATGTTATTCTATATTAATAACATCATTATTATTATTCACTATTATGGTGACTTTGAGCGACATATTCACTTTGATGGATATTTTTTTTCATATTTTTTAGCCTGTTGTAAAAACAAGATTATTAATACTAAAAGAAATCCAAAATATTGATAAACACTATTACATTAAATTAATTAGAAAACAGATGAATGCTTTCTTCCATTACACCTACTCTCGCGTCACCTCGACCGAGACTGATAATCAAGAAGGTGGAAGCATCATTTTTATACCGTTGGTCTGACACTTCCAGACACCATGTTATATTATTTTATAAAACAATGTTAAGTGTAAACTTATAATAAAAATGCCCAAAAATATTTTTAGATTCTTCTTCCTTTTTTCTTAGTTTTTTTTAATATGCGAAAAGCATCGATGCAACGCATCTTTTGATCTTGACGGACCAAGCTTGTTTGCCGAGCGCGAACAAGCCAGCACATTGAGGCTTAGGCTCACTTCGCTCGCTCCGTTTCGCGAGTCGCTTTAAGATCCGTTTTTTGGTGTTTAAACCATCTGCTAAAAGGGAAGACGATATCGGTAACGAAAAAGCATGTTTAAAATAATTAATAGGTGAGAGAATAATATATAACGAAGACCTAAGTTGAAAATCCTATATAAAAAAATCAATAATCTTCTCAGGAACCAATTTTTTTTGCAGGGTTTAGTTCTATGCTATTTGAAATAAAACTATAATACAGTTCCGAAACGAAACGTCTCTTATAAGAAACATATTATTGCGCTGTCGAAAGCCTTAGAGCATACAAAATTAGTGATGTATAAATAAGTGTTCAGATCTTGGATGCATATCACCACGAAACAACCCTATACTTAATATGAGACTAGGCAAATGGGAACGGACTCGTCACTTGTCTATTCTAAGTCATTTTTACTCCTATCCTAATATACTTCTATTGAAATGCACAAACACAACACAGAAAACCATTACAGTATGATATAGTGAATAATTTTTACAACCTATATAAATAAACGGTTTAAAAGTAATATCCTTAATCTAGTATATATTAAGTAAATATTATATCGTACTATATAGTATTAAGGCGTATTTATAATTACGAGGCCGTCAATATAATAAGGAAATACGCTAAGATACTCTTATGGCAGGAGCACGAGAGACTATCGAATAACAGAAACAACTCATATTACCGTAAATAAGTAGTTTTAAAATCTACATTTAATACGTATTCTTATGAATACAATATACTACGAGACGTTATTAATAACCGTACCCATAATAAGGAACAACCGAATATAGGATAAGTCACTTGTAATATAACGATAAATGTGTATAAAAATTATATATAGGTATACAATAACCGACCTTATATATAAGACCGCGACGTTGCCAGCACTACAGCGTAGAATTTTTAATATATAAAGAGCTACGCCGTATCTCGGTGAATATGCCTCCCAAGATACCTATCGAATACCAAAGGAAGTATTAGTCCAGTAATAACTTACATTCGGATAAATTAACGTATAAATATAAATTATTGACTTATCTTATACAAAATAAAATTCCTTTTCAGTTAAAATAGAAATATTAATATATAATATAATATATAATATACAGATTATATTTGCAAAGGTGTTTCGTCATATAAAAGATTAAAAGTACAGTGTGGTAGACCTGCTAAACAGAGTAAGCTAAGTCCTTCAATCGGCACACGCGCGCTATATACTCATGTCTGCGTATACTATATATATTATATATATATATACCTACCTATATCAAAGACGCCTTTAATAGTATAGTTAATGTTAAAACGAATTATCATTCTAGTGAATTAATAAAAATAATAAAAAAAAAATAAAAAATAAAAAATATATATAAGGATATATATGTATAAAAATTAACCAATCAAAATTTTAATTTTTGAAAATGAAAGTGGTGAGAAATAAGTTTATTTTAAGATAAATACGATATTGAAAATCAGATACGTAAAAATTGTTTGCTTGTTAATAATCTGCGTAAGATTTCATTACTCCAAAATTAGTTTGTACATAAAAATTGTTGCCTGTTAATAATCTGCGTGAAATTTCAAAACTCCAAAAATAGTTTATACATAAATATAGTTCTAAAGGTAAGTTTGCATTCAAATTATGTGTATAAAGTGTGTTATTTGTAGATTTTTTTGTGATAATAACTGGTTCAGTTATAAAATACAATAAACAATCAAATAAATTTTGTAATTGCAAAATATAACGTTCATTACAAACGGTATAGTGTATTTATAATTCATTTTCGTAGGAATTTTCCTAATCCCGTTTATTGGAAATGAAATTTCAACATTGGGAAATACTAATATAAAAAATTTTCATAGTTAATTTGTCATTTTATCAACATTCAATTTCCTAGTTTGATTTGCTTATAAAGATTGTTTTATTTTTAAATTTGTCATTTTCGAATTATTAGTTATCCCACGAATTTTAAATTGCATAATGTGAATAATAATAAATTTATTTTTTCAAATTTTCCTTTATACCGAATTTGTGAATAGATCATTTTGCAAAGGATAGTTTATTTTAAACAGTGTTTGCAGTGCAAAACTAGGTTGTACGATAGTATAGAAAAGTTGTATATTGATCGTCTGATCTCAAATTTGAATTTTGTCAATTAGAAAACATTGGTTGGGTTTAATTTTTTAACAAGAAACCTTATTTTAATTGCCATCGCTTTTAAAAATTTAACACTTGAAAAGTTCCAAACTTGTTAGTTGTCGAAAGATTATAAATTCTTTAATAATGAATTCTTAAGAATATCAAAAAAGATATATAAAATTATTTATATTTTTTATATTTCGTGATTTTAATTATGAGGATTAAGTCTATCTATATATTTAAGAGTTTCAGAAATTGGAACATTAGTTAAAAGATTTCAAAGTCTATTGATATAATTTAACGTATGTATTAAAGAATATTATATAAATTTCTTTAAAACCTGTCCATTATTTATATTACAAAATAATATATATCCTAACATTAGCTTTAGATTGATTTTATATTGCGTATTATAATTTTTAGAATACAATCTGCAAATGAAAACAATGGTTGTGTTTAATTTTTTAAAACAAAACCTTATTTAATTGTATCCTAGTACGTTTTAATTTAACACTAGCAAAAGTTTCAAACACGTTAGTTGTCATTAAAAAATGAAATATTTATAATTTTTTTCAATATGAATTTTTAGGAATAACAAAAATAAATCCTAAAATTAGCTTTATTGTTTTTTATTCCGTTATTTAATTTTTAGAATATACTTTGCAAATGAAAACGAAAAAGAAGTCTCATTCTCGTTCTAAGGAAAAAGAAAAAAAACTATGGAAAACCATTAAACGTATGAACGAAAAAGAAAAGCAGAAGCTGCTTGTTGCAGTAAGGGATATTAAATCACACAAGGGGGGTGAAAGTGATGAATCAGCTTCATCTTCATCGTACGTCTTGTTGTTCTTCATTCAAAAATATCTATCAAATTAGTGAATACAAACACATCTGCTATCAACAAACAGAAAAAATGGAAGAAACCATTCTCGAAAAAACCATTAAAAAAAAGATTAAAAAAACGTTGATTAACGTTCACTAACTGTTTTTGAGTGGAGAACATATACCTAATTATCCAAGATAATTATATCTCGGTAATTATATATGACTTAATTAACCTCATAAGACTCTACTCCATATTCAATAGTATTAATCTCTCATATTATACTTAGTTTCCATTGAGTTAATTTATTTTTTCTCTCTAAAAATTAATACATTATTTAAAATATTTTATTCAATAACTTTTAATATATTACTTAAATATATATTTATCCGTTTAATATATATATATAACTACAATATTATATAGTTAAATATATATATAAAATATAATGTAGTTATTTCTTAATAACCTGATCATGTTTTAAAAAAAAATGATATATTATCATATATCTAATTATAATAATAACCAATGTTGTGATATATTTTAGTTAAATACAGAGATCAAATATCTTTAAAGCTTTTTTATAAATGTTATCTTTTTAAATAGAGAAATTTATATATAATATATAATATATAGTTATAGTTTAAATAGATGAAAATTGTTTTAAATTCGATAAACTCTATACTATATTATATACTATACTAATATATATATATATATATATATAGTATATAGAATATAGACATTAGTCAATTAAATATATTATATTATTTACTTACATTATACTATATATATCTTCCGATAATACGTCTTAATCATTACTATTTACGTATTAACACTCATCAATATATAATATTATATTTATATATAAATTATATATAAGTTGACTAGTTTCTACAGAACCTTATAGCAGTAAGATAACTATAAATAATAAAAGTCAAGTTAATAATATATAATATATAGTATAAATAAAAAATCGATTAATAATAATTATGTTAATGTTCCATTAGCCAAATATGTTTAAGATCTTAGTATCAAAATATTTTCATGTTTTCATGGTTTTTTAATTCATATATAAGATTCTAAGATTGCGTTAAGGGTTTGTTTATGTCAAATATTTGTTTTAAATATTTTTTTGAATGCCAAAGTCTGAATTATTTACTAAAAGTTTCCATTTAACCTATATCATCATCTATAACCTAAACTTTTTAAAAAAAATCTAAGAAAGAAACATATTTATATGAACTTAGACATACTTGGACAATAGTTTAGTTATGAAAAAAATAGTCAGAATCGATATATTTAGATCAAATCGTTGAAGTTTACTTTAAATTATAAAAATGATATTATAGTATATAAGATTAACGCTTTATATATAATAATAGCAGCTTAAAAGTAATATAATATCTTAAAGATATATATTATATATCCAAACCCCCCTCAATGACTAAGAAAACTTTAACAATTAGAGATACAGATAATAATAATCTAACTTATTTACTATCTATCTAGGAATATATATGATATATATAATATGAATGTATCAAAATAATTTTTTTTCCTTTAAGCGAGTTTTTTTTTCGAGTGCAAGCATATATCATTATAATATTATTATTTTTTTATAAATTATATAAGATCACCTTTTCATATAATCATACATTATATGATATAATATAAATAATTATTTATAACATATTTACTAAATAAGTAAATATATAATTTATAAAAAAACTATAATAAAAATAATAATAATATAATATAATAAACTATGTAGCAACAGTTAGTTAGAATAATAGATATATAAATATATACAGTGAAAATATATTTATTTTTTTGACTAAATATTAAAAAAAGTATAATAAAAATATAATATATAGTATATATATAACATTTATTTCGACGATTAAAAATTTCTAATTTATTAGAAATATAGTATATATAACGATAGAAACATAAATAAAAAATCCCTTAAAATTATTTTTTATTAAATAGGTAAATTTATTAGAAAAAATAATAATATAATAGATGATATATTTATGAAATATATAATTGTAAATATTTGCCGATTATATATATATAATATCAAAGTATTATATAGTAGATTTTAAATAAAATGGCACAGAAACTCACAACACTAAATATAACATCAAGAAAATCTAATTTGCTTTACCTCATCTTTGCCGTTATGTTTTATATTATTTAATATATATAAAAATATAATAATAAACAGTACGTGATATTATATATATACATAAATAATATAAAAAAAAATAAAAACTATAAATCTAGATAATACATACAATAGTTTATTTAGCTATGTAATAATATATACTTATTATTACCATATTATTATATAGTAATATTATATTAAAAATAATGAGTATTTAATCATGCTTGAGTATATTATATAAAATATAATAATATTATTATCTACAACTCTCTTTACATAAAACTCTGTTATAAGGAATAGCTCATAAAATTAATTAATAACTCAATATATTCAATAATTCAATAAAAATTACCAGTAACTAAAACATTTATTTTGATGAGATTTTAATATTTAATTATTCTTATACAACTCTTTATATATAAATAAATTAAAGATAATACTAGCGGTAGCATGATATATATGAGTTATGGTTACATAAAATAATTAATTATCATATCATTAGTAAATACCATAACACCCTACTCTCAAAGATATACAAATATATTTCTAGTCTGCTTACTTATATCGACCTATATATATATATATGCACAGATATATATGAGTATTAATACATATTATATATTATCGTCATCCAATATTCATTAATATATAATGATAATCATTGAGAAAGTAAGTAAAAGGTGTGGAATAAAGATTGGGAAAATTACTATTTTTAAGGTTCCTTTTGTCCTTACTATAATAAAAACTTAATTAGATATATAATATATATATATTCGGATGAATAAATTAATAAGTGTTGTGTTTTGTGGCTACTGTGTGTAGTATGTGTTCCGTTCGTAAATAGGTGTAGAGCAGTGATTCTTAATTTTTCCATTCGCGGCTCCTTTGACTAATTCAAGTTTGCCCAAGTCACCCCATGTTAAATTCTAAAAAGAAAGTTTTACAATTTATATAATAGGTCTATTATTATCAGTTAAATTGCAATAATATTCCATTTTTACAACATGCCAAAAGCATCCCAGAATCTGCCGCTGATAAATATAACTATATATAATAGTCACTATTATATTATATATTTTCCGTATAAAGTATATATATAATAATATAATATGTATATAGTATATATATAGTATATATATAGTATATTATATATATATATATTATTATATTAATACACTTACTACTCGTATAGTTTAGCTAATAGCAGGTAGTAAATGATATTATTAATAACTCATATTTATATATACTATATATATATATATATATAATATAGATATATATCATAATATATATATATATGGCAAAACGATCACCTCTTTCATCATTAAATATTATATAATATTATAATAACCGTTGAAAATTTTTCCAACTCCTAAATATATATAAGTTATAGCTATAATCTTATTATATATTAATTGAAAATCAAGTATTCTATTAATAAAAATTCAAGATGAGAAAGTTAGGTTTTTAAAGCTTTTAAGGCTTTTTAAAAATATATTTAGTGCAAGATTCTGGAATAGGTCCAGAAGTAGTTAACTTAACTTTTTTAAACTTAGGAACATTTTATTTGAATGCTTATAAATATCTTTATTAATACAAATTGTAGAACAGTATTTAGTATCATAATACTGGAGTCTTACATAGTATTATATATCTTCAAATTATAATATATAAAATTATAATATAAATATGAATATATATATATATATAATATATATATATATATATATATATATATATTATATAAACTATATATATACGTATATATATAGATATAGTAATATAAACTAATATTCATAATAATATATAATATAAATAATATATATATAATAATAATATATATTTTTCTTAGGTTATAATAATTAGTAAATAGGAAATAATATATAATAAAATTAAAAAAATATACAGTCTATTATACCATAATATAATTCGTATAAAATATATTATATAATAATATATATATACTATAATATACTAGAACCTATTATTATCATACTAGATATTATATTAGTTAATAGATAATATAGTATATATTATCAGTTATATTAGGTACACTATAACAAAATCTAACGTGCAAGATAGTCCTATAAATTGTTAAAGTCTCTATATCTATATTTTATTTAAATTTACTTATATTCAATAATATATATTTATTTATTATTATATTTATAATTATATATATAATAAACTATATATATATATATATTCATTTATTATACTAATATATATACATCTTATAACTAAGTCAATTTCGAAATATAAGTACTAGTATATATATATATTATATATTATATAATTCGTATCAGATCAAGTTTGTGAAAATATAAAAATAAGGACTGAATAATATATCTATACAGTACCTAGTTTACAATATACAGGTTTATTATATATAGTAAGTATATTTATCTATATAATAATATATAAATTATATAATTATATATATGAATTAATTAACGTTTTAGAAAAATTCTATGATGGAGTTTATTTCAACATCTAACGAGCGGAATCTAGGACTGAGAACCTACAAACTACACCACGAACATACAGTCGAGAGGAAGAGGAGTGGAGAGCATTTTCCGACAAAAGGTTGAAAACGCCTCGTTTAATGAACAGGGGAAAATAAAATGGATTTCTGCTCTAAGGTGGTAGGGAGACAGCGCAAGTTAGTTTATATTGTTTCCTATTATGTTTTAAATGTTCATTTCTAATATGTTTTTATTTTATTCTTTCAACAGATATGTCATTTCATCCTTGTTCTACTTATTACAACGCGACTTAGAGATCACCAACCAATCCTATTCTGAAAAAATACTCCCAAAAACCGTGTTGAACATCCTGACTAATTAAAATGCGAACGAACTATCGTGCTTCTTTTTACACATTCGAAAAAATCTGTCGGGACTTTTATGTGTAATATTGCAATAAAATCAAGTCTTTACCCACCGATGGACAATCAACGGTGCAGATCTAGGCACAAAAATTATATAAACACTCCGAATCGAGAGAGCTTAAAGCAAAGCTAGTCCGAGCCAGTACAAATAGCTGGAGACAAAATCAAATCAAAGACGGCTAAAAGAAGATAGCGATGGCAGAGGGCGATAGGTGACGAGAATGACTCTAAAACCGTGAAGAGAAAGTAGAAGCAAAATATTGCGCGTCGTGAGTAAACAATCAGCCAGAAATAGGAAAAATAGATTGATAAGAAAATATAAATCATTTCTAAAGGAAAACATGGTTCTATACGAAAGGAACTTGCTGAGATTCCAAAACATTCGAAAGGAAATATTAATCGATCCTTGATTGCCGCACTTCCGGTAGTCGGAATCCTACTAAACCCATTTTCGTTCCCACAAAACGCCAACTTCACTATTCACGTGTGGGCATGACACTACGAACACACGGCATATATAATGTGTGATCACTACTAATCAGTGGTCAAAGAAGAAGCACGCTTTCTGTTCCGAACTACCAATGACATGAAAATCGACGATTTTGGTCAAATTTCTAAACTTCACTAAGATGAAACTAAAAAAAATTCAAACTAAGGTGAAAAAATTTCTAAAGGGGTTCATAGGCGCCGCTATGAGACGTTACCTTATTCAAAAAATTATTTACTAAATCAATAGCACGAGGCGAATCTCAAGCTGAGAACAAGAAAATAAGCGCCTTGTGCGATAAAATAGATTCTTCGCGAAGATATCGAAACGATATTAATGGGTACATAATTGTTGCTATATATTCCCGGGTTTAACATAAGAAACACTATCGACGGAAACACCCCCTTTAAAAACTCAAGATTCCTATACGCCAGGCCATAGCTAGATAATCGTCATTTTTTTACTTTGATACGGCTGTTCGCGGAGGTCCTTATCATTGCTAATTCGCGATTGATGAGCCCAACAACCAGATAATATAACAAAGTTACAAAAACTGTGTATTCTCACTCTGTTAGGCGCCAGGCACGCAGCTCATCCTGTATTTCTGGATGCATCAAAATTTCTTACGCACTAAATTGCAGAAAACACAAAACCAAAGTGATGACGTAGACCGACATAATCTGACCGCGAAATATGTAAAATCGCACGGACGCTTACAGTACACCTGACACACGTTAGTATAATAACCTACGTCTCAGAAGAAGCGAAGCGTGAAAGGCCAAAGAGGAAACGTATCGAAGAGGAAACAACGAGTCTAGAAGAGAGTCACCGAGGACGACCAAAAAAGATCAGTATTATATTTTGCTCCATCTGAACATCAGGCAAAATGTTGTTTTAACTCTCAGGTGGAGCTTTTTACGACTCAAGCGCTAGGCAACGCCATGAAAAAATTAACGTCGACGTGCGATATGCAAAAACAATTCACCACCACGTCCAACAGAAAGGGCACGACCACGGAAACGGCGGTTTACCAACCCGAGCTTCGAAAAAACGTCGCCCGCTTAATGTGTCACCACGAGAATACGGCGGAGAAATACTACAACGCTACTATAAGCACGATATCCATGGCAGATACCTATTTGAAAACTAAAAAAGGACATTTGCTTTTCCATTTTTCCAATCATTTTCAAAAAGACGGTGAAGAAGAAAGCGAAAAAGCGGAAGGAAAAATACAGTGGGAGGATGAAGAGAAGGGGCACGATGAAGATTCTTTCACGCGGGGAAAAATACAGTGGGAGGATGAAGAGAAGGGGCACGATGAAGATTCTTTCACGCGGGGTAACGAGTCGCCCGATGATGCACCAGATGAAGTTGATGTTGCGCTACACGATGACGCACTCGCTAAAGCATCCGATGAAATACCAGATGAGTCATCCGGATACGCACCCGATAAAACGCCAGATATGTCACCGGACGAGTCCTTTGAAGAGGATGAAGTAGCCGGCGATAAAGTTCCAGAGGAGTCATCCGAACAGAAGATGGTCGATAAAGTACCCGTTGAAAAAATCGACCGATCGCCTGATGAATCCTTCGTTCACGAAATCGATGAGGAACGCGAAGCAGAAGGTGCTGAAAAGGAGGAAAAGAAGGAGGAAGAACGCGTTATTTTCACATCACCAGATATTTCCTCAAGTTCTAGTAAGCGATTGAAAATTCAACACGCTAAAGAAATGCAGCAAGAAGGTCGAACATCAATCGAAAAAAAAAGAAAGCCTGATAAGGAAAAGACCGAAAATGAACGACAACGAAAACGAAAGCAAAGCGGGGACTCTAAAAATGAAGAGCGGCGGGATCATCGGCGTCAAAAAACACCCGACCAATCGATAGAATCGATTTCCTGTCACCCACTACCTTCTCCTTATTAGCATGCAACATATCACGAAAGAGCTAACCAGGTAAAGAATTATTTTCAACTAATTTTATTTTTCGCCGCTATCATATATATAGTAGAATATAGTCTATCTACACATTCCTATATATATACTAGTACCGTGATCATAATATATATATATGTATATAATGATAAATATTTAATGAAATTATCTTAAAAATTTAAATCTATATAAGGTTTTATTATCACCCCATATATATTATATTATTGCTATTATATATAGTACTATATACAATATAATAGGCTTATATATACCAATTTGAAAGTACAAACTAAAAGTACTAAAATTATAACAATATAAGTATATGATATTAAAATGGATGGTTTATAGGGTTATTTATTAATACGAACTCCAATTTTTATTTGAGTAATATTATAAATATAACTGAATTAGTAATACTTCTCAATATAACTTACTTACAGATTTATTAAATATGTAATATCACATACTATCTGCCAATACTGACAAGAGGATAGGCACGATTCGATAGTCTTCTAATTAACAGATATGTCACAAAGCCTTCACCTCAACCCCACAGCCACATACGTTTTCTGCAAGCAGCATGCAGTTTTATTATCCACATGTGCACTTTCTCGAATCCGGTGGTGATGACGATGATGAGCAAGAAGCAGATGCCGAATTAAGAGGTTAAATAAATTCTTTAGTAAAATATTTTTTTATAGGTATTTAAATAATTTGCATTGAAATGGGATAATATTCATTAATGGAAAAATTATTTTTTTAGAGACAAACGAGCGAGTCATCACCTCCAAAAAAAAATGAAAAAAAACATAGATGAGATGAATAATTTTGTACAATTTAAAGCAAATTCACAAACTAAAACTATGATGGATCTAAGATCTAGTGAACCTAGAGGAAATAAGCTATTCAGCGATGGAGAGAGGAATTGTTTCTTCGAGATTTTTGAGGATGAGGTCAATAATAAAAATGATAAAATCTCAGCAGAGTCCATTAAATTGAAGCTAAGCCCGTTGGCTATCAAATTTTACGCTAAAGTACTAGGAGCAAATGAAGGGGTCGTAGTCAATAGGATAAGAAGCACCGTCAGATCCTATATTTTATCTCTGAAAAATAAAATGACAAAAAATCTCGAGCGAAAATCTAAGAAGACTCTCGGCAAATGATGAAGGGTGTTTGAGATTTATTAATTGGTAACGAAGGGATCTTAACTTCTCATAATCGTTGTTCGATCAAAATGTGTGTTAAATAAATAATAAATAATTTTAATAATATTTAATAAATAATTTTTATCATCTACTATATTGGTTTTTAAAATAAAAAAACATTCAATAATGCTTTGTTTTAATTTCCTGATTCCACCTGTGATGGTGTAAAAACAAATTTCAAAACCGATTACCATTTTTTTGATTTAAAGTTTAAAAACACATTGAAAAAAAAACTTTGTATAAAAATTTTTCATAACGCTAAGTTTAACAGCTATGGTATTTAAAAACAAAATGAGTCAAACAAGAAAACAATATATTAGTTAGATTAAATTTTATTTGGAAACCTTTAATCTTATATAATCGCGTTAAAAAAATACTTTTTTATTCAAATGGCGAATATTTTATTCACGTTATAATAAATGAAATTGACGTGTTTGTGAATATGTCAAAATAAAATTTGCAAATTCCTTATTCGACTTTTAACTAATAAAAAATTTATCATTTTAAAAATATATTTGAAAAAATAATAATTCGTCATCACACCCTATAAAAATGATGTTCCGATCGACTTATCAATCATTCGACTAGTGTTAATAAAGACTCAAAGGAAAGAGGAACAAAATTATCCTTGAAATAAACCAGACAAACACATACACTAAGGAACTGGTATTTATTGATTCGCCATCTAAACAGAGCAGGAGAATATCCTCTACATCGTTTTAGAGTAGTATCCTGGTTTTATTTGTCCATTTTTGAACGAATCTTATTACCCGAAACAAAAAATCTCTAAATCTGAAAACGCAAGACTCTGATAATGCTTCGTTATAAACAAAATCAAAACGTGCCCCCATTCGACAACGATGATTGTTCAGATGTGGAAGAAAATTATAATAGATTATTATTATTGTCAAATGAATTGCTATACCGCATTTTTAAAAGAATATCATTTGAAGACATATATAATATTATGATAGTTTTACCTTCGAGAAAGCTCGCGGTCAACTACTACCTGCAAGAGAATTATCTAATCCAGTGGTTCTCAAACTTTTTCGATTCGCGGCACCCTTGACTAATTCAAGTTTGCCGAAGTCACCCCATGTTAGATTCTAAAAAGAACGTTTTACAATTTATAAAATAGGGTCTATTATTAATCATTAAATTGCAATAATTTTGCATGATCACAGCATGCCAAAAGCATTGCCAGGATTTCACTTTGAATAATATAATATTATATATATATATATATATATATATAATATATATATATATATATACTATATATATAATATATAAATATATATAATATATAATATATATAATATATATATATATATATAAATATATATATATATATATATAGTATATAATATATATATATATATTATATATATAATATATATATATATATATATTTATATAAGATATATATATGATATATATATATATATATATATAATATATATATATATATATATATATATATAATATATATAATATATAATATATATATATAAGGATAACATAACTAAAATTTTCTTAACAAAGTTGGAAAATTCAAAATCAATTAAAATTTTTAAATGAAAAACTGAAATGCAATTATGAAAATGTTCGAAATCTTTTCGCGTCACCTCCTGAAGGGGAAGCTGGGCGTCACCCCAAGAGTTGACGCGTCACACAGTTTTGTAGAACCACTTGACAACTAATCCTATTAGACAAAAGTAACGGAGTGAGTGGCAGCTTTCGTAACTTTTAATTTTTTATTTCAAAGAAACGGAATAGCTATAATGGAGATACTTTGTGGTCTATCCATTTTTGCGTAACCAAAATAATGGAACGTTTGGCCCTCGATAATGTTTTGAAGAGACTTTTTATTTTGCAATTGGCGTTAATTTTATCCCTGGAAAGTTCAGAACCACCATTCGTTTTTGTAGATTTACTCTGGTGTAACAGGGTGGAGCAAAATGGTTTGACCAGGTGGATACAAAGATTTATAACACTTACTCGAGGTAACATTTTAATCCATATCTCCATATTGTAATCTTATCCAAATTCATAGAGAGTGAGTTAGGGAAACTTAAAAGGTACATTTGGCCTTTCCTTTTTTTTTTTGTGAAAATAAATATTTCACGATGAAGAATGAAATCAAAAAATGTGTTAAAAATCGAAGAAATTTCCATTTCGTGGGTGTATTATTAAAAGAAGAAATAATTTAACGATATAAAAATTTTGTGTTTGATGATACACTACTAAGTAGGGTTTACCTACAACATTATTTGAAGTTTGGTAAATATTTTAAAAAAATTTACAGGGGGTCCAAAAATCAATTTTTCGGAAAAGTCGGTAGACTTTGAACTTAATATCCTGAATGGGGTAAGTGCTAAAAACTGAAATTTTCACACATTAATAGCTACTGACGATTAGATGTTCCTTCACCTGCATATTGACTTTTGGTATTTGCTTGTTTAAGAAGATACAAGCCATTCAAAAAATGCCAAAAAAAAAAAATGTTTTTTTAAGTTGTGTTATTGATAGCTAATTAATTATAGTTTATTATAGTTCAATGACAATACATAGACAATGAAATATGTGGCATCAAGGAGTATTTCAGATCAATGTTAAAAAAAATAAAACTCAAGAAAAAAAAAATAAAAAAAAAAAAAAAGTAAAAAAAAAAAAAATTTAATTTTAAAAAATTAAAATATAATAAAATTTAATCCTCATATTCTACTGTAAATGAACAATAATTAACATAAACTTTTAAAAAATTGTATCTATATATATATATATATTATATATATGTAATATATATATATATATATTATATATATAATATATTATATATATATATATATATATAATATATATATATATATATATTAAGGGTATATATTGTGTCCGTGGTATATATATATATATATATATATATATATATATATATAAATATATATATATCATAGGTATGATTATAACATAAAAAAAAACCTTTAAATGCAAAATAATATACTATTGTGCAGTATATAGCCGGTATACTATAATATATATATATATAATATATTATATATATATATATATATATATATATAATAATATAATATATATATATAATATTATATATATATATAATATATATATATATATATGTAATATTTTGCGCTGTATCTGTGATTGTTCAGAAGAAGAGAGATTTCTTCGGAAACTTTGTTTGAGATGTTGTAATTTCTGCCTGTTAATGACATTTTTATTTCAAGCCCAGAAAGTTTTCGTAAAATATTTTTCATTGGGATCCATACCCGATCGCAATCTGACATCTTGAATGAAGTTCTGGGTCCGGAAGGATGATAAAAATATATGTAAACATCATCGTTCTCCACACTTATTTCTTCTACCTTTCCAATCCACCATTGGTCATCATATACGCAAGCTACTGTGTCATTTATCTCTACACTTAATGAAACAATTTTGCTGACACAGTGGTCTTCGTAAACGTCAGTTTTTGAGGTTGGATAGCACCTAATTATGTTCTCTGAAAGTGGAAAGAATTTTTGAAAGTTTCTTGTTCCCTTAATTCTCAAACAATTTTCATATCTCGTTTTAAGTCTTTCAATGTGTTCATGAATTTCTTCTTCTTTTACGAGAAAATAAGTTATTCCTCTTATTTTCTCTTTGCAGAATGAATATATTTGGTCAATATTAAGAATTTGGTGTGTTGTTGTTCTTTGTAAGCTGACTTTGCTTAATTCGCGCTTTGTTGTTCCTCCAACCCCATCACAGGCATTTTTCCCGTGGCAAGATGCAAAGAAATGCCATTCAGCTTTTAATGCGAAATCTTTTTGGTGATGGCAAATGTTAACAAAATTTTTTTATTCTTATACTGGCTACCACTTCCATCTGAAAAATATACTAGCTTTTCAACTTTAGGCAAATTATGTTTAATATATTTTACTACATATGTTTGGAAGACGTGAACAACTGATGTGTTGTGCTCTAAGTAGTTACTTAAAGCACAAAGAGAGTGACTTCTTAATTTACTATTTTCATCTCTAAAATATAGAACAAATGGGTGCAAAGTAGCTTGGTCATTGACCCAATGATACCCTTGAAATTCGTCTTGGACTACGTACGTGTAGTTCTCGGCAAAATCAGCCAAGATTATGCATTCATTTTCAGAAAGTTTTTCTTTCTTTTCTTTCAAAAATTTCGATTGAATTTTAGAAATATAATGGTGACTTTTGAGATTTGCCAAATTTTCAACCATTGAAAATATTGAATGAGTAATAATATATATATATATATATATATTATATATATATATATATATATTATTTATATATAATTATATACTATATATATATTATATATAATATATATATATATAATATATATATATAATAATTTATATATATAATATATAATATATATACATATAATATATATATATATATATAATCTATATATATATATATATATATATATTATATATATATATATATATATATATATATATATATATATATATTATATATATATATATAATATTATATATATTCTTTCTTTTTTCTTTCTTTACCTACCTCTTCATCTCTTCTTCCCAAGACTGGGAGTAAGATGCGCTACCAAGCATCGGAAAGAAAAGCAGTAGGAGGAGTATGACAAATGTCGAAAGAAAGCTTCAGCCTTTACCGCCGACTCTGACATTAATTAGTGAGAACTCGACACAGACAGAAAATCCACCCTAGAGCTTCAATGGGACCGGCGAAGCGGGCTCACTATGGTAAATCGTAAATGTAAGGGTTCATCCCCTGGCCCTGGTGGGCCACAACCATGCCGCCATACAAAACCCCGCCCAATCTCTCCTATCATGCACCTTTATTCTCCCCCTCTGCCAAATCACATTTCTCTCCTTCAGACATGTTCGTTCACCGACTCGATCCACTTTTTTGCTCGGTCTCCCAGCCGGTCGAGTGGTCCCAACACACTCACCACTATACAACCGCTTAACCAACCGACTTCATTCATCTTTCACATGACCAAACCATCTCACATATTTCCATTTATTCTCTCATTTACCGCCTTTCTTCACACCAGACAACTCTCTAATAATTTCATTCCT
>JABUQX010047901.1:27500-51585 GCA_015478945.1 Trachelipus rathkii
TATATTACAAGTTGCAAGGATGCTTCCTACTATGAGTTAGTCTTTTTATAAACTTATAGGCAATATATATATATATATATAAGTATATATATATATATAATATATATATATATATGATTAATATATATATATATAGTATATATATGATATAATATATATATATTACTTGCAGCCACGTCACACCCTACACACATACAGCTATGACACTTATACGTATAAGTTCACTATGACACTTATACACACTGTGACACTTATAAGCTCTTAAATCTCTCCATATGACACTTACACTAGCCCATATACACTTACACTTCACACTCAAATAAGACATTTCCACTACATACATATCACATATGACACTTATAGAGCGCTTACACTAGCCATAGACAGCTTACACTAGCCCAACATATACAACTTCACCTCACACACACAGATACACTTACACTTACACACACACACACGATATTTTGATGCCTCAACAACTTTGATGCCTCAAATTTGATGCCTCAGCGATTGATGCTCAACTTGATGGATTGATGCCGGCAGCATTGGATGCTTTTCCCTAACCTTTTCTAACTTTTCTACCTACTCATAGAACAGAGCTAATATTGATGTCTTCCCCTAGTCATAATTGGAACACCAGGCGCAGCATGCGCCCTCGCGCAAGGACAGTCAACCTCGCAACCCGCAGGTGCGACCCCGCGTCTCCTTCCGCAGCGTCCCCCAAGCCCGCCCGTGCCTCGGCAGGCGCCATATCCCCGGCGTACCCGCCCGCCGCGTCGCCCGCAGCGGGCAATATTCCGCGCGCAATGAAAATATATATATTCTATGAGTCATTCATTTTTATTCATACTTAAACATTTTTATTAAAAAACATTTTCGCGAACCTAAAATTGTAACTCATTACAGACCTATTAATGATTATTATTAACACATATATTTATTAACATTATTTTTCTTTTAATATTTTTTATTTTAATACTTTTAATTTATAAATTTTTAAAAATTGTATGTAAGAAGAAAAGAGCCAGAGTTGCCCTGAATATATAATCCATTTTATTTTACTACAATGTACGAAATTTTTCTAAAATCATATACATTACATAGCGTGTAGAGCGATTAATATCGAGTAAAATCAATAGAGTTGTTTACCTAGCACAAGGGATTAGTATTGCTTTTGTTTACTGCTTTAACTGCTTAACTCAGTTTACTACTGCTTAAAATCCAATGTTTACTGCTTTAAATCATGGTTTAATCTTGCTTTACTCATATGTTTTAACTGCTTTAGCTCATATATTTATTAACATACATACTTAAAGCATTAATCAGTTAAATAATAGAGGTGTTACCTAACACCCAAGGGCTTAGTATGCTTTTGTTTTACTGCTTTACTTGCTTTTAGACTCAATGGTTTTACTGCTTATACTTCAATATGTTTTTACTGCTTGTAACTCATAATCATTCTTAACATTACGTACTTAAAGCAGTAAATCATAAATCATAGAGGTTACATAGCTAACAAAGGGATTAGTATCTTTGTTTTACTGCTTACTGCTTTAACTAATTTTTATTGCTTTAACTCATATGTTTAACTGCTTTAACTCGTGTTTTACTGCTTAACTCATAATGTTTTTACTGCTTTAAACTCGATATATTTTATTAAACATTAATACCTTAGAAGCAGTAAATCAGTAAAATCAATTAGAGGTGTTACATAAGCAACAAAGGGATTAGGTATGCTTTTGGTTTTACTGCTTTTACTGCTTTTAACTCATGGGTTTTAGTACCTGCTTGTAACTCGTATGGTGTTTACTTTAAGCTGTCAACTCGTGGTTATTTATTCTGGCTTTAAAATCATTAATGTTTGAACCCTGATTTATTAACACTCATGAGTTCTCAAAGTAAACAACAAAGCGATTCAACATTATTACAAATTACCTTAAACAGGTAGAATCAGTAAGATCAAATTTAGAGGTTGTTACCCTAGCAACTATTGACCATAGGGATAGTATGCTTTTGTGTTTTCACTGAATTTAACTGCTTTAAGCTCTGATATTCACTGCAATTTAACTCCTATCGTATTCTTACCTATTTATCTGAGCTGATTATACTCCATGAGCGCTTTAATTAGTCGCTATGTACTTGGTTTTAAACTTATCATATTGAAACTTATCATGCTAGTCTTATAAGCGTGCATATAAAATTATTAATATTAATGAGTTTATAAAATAGCGTCTTTAATTGTGAAACACGTAAGTATAGTTAATTTTATTATTTTCATTATTATTATTTTATTATTTTATTTTTTAATTCTATGATGTTTCTTATTACTCTTATATCTTATTATTACTAGTTCCATGTTTATTATTATTTTTTATTTTATTTTTTATTATTATACTTAGTGTTATTTACTTTATGCCTATTGACTATTATTATTTAACACACGCACACACACACACACACACACACATCACACACACACACACACACACACTTACACATACGCACAACACACACACCACACACACCCGGCTGGGGGTTGTTAAACATATCATAAGTTCTTTTGTATGAAACATGTAATTTAGTTAAACATTTTTATGTTTAATTAAACACGTACATTTATATTTACTCATTCAATTGATAACTAAAATTATTTCAAATTTTCTTAAAACTTCTAATAATATAATCAATCATTATCTTTGAACAAAAAATTTCATTATTAACTGTTTAATACTTTATGATTTTAAACATAATTTTTACTAAATTTTTATGAAATTTTATTAAACACATATATTTTTACGTAACTTAAAGCAATAAATCAGTAAATCTGTAAAGCAGTCCCCTAGCAGACCTCTACACCAAGCTATGCCACGTTTGTTCTATTGACTTACTGCATTACATCATCTTTAGCCATGAAATATCTATAAAATATACAAAAATAATTTCTGGTCTCTGCTTAAATAACATGTATCTGTTATTAAAAGTGCAATTCTAGGTTTTTTTTATTAAAAATAACAATTATTCACTTACATTTATAATATTAAGTAAACTAAAATATTTCAAAAGTTTTTTAATAAATCGGATTTTCTTTATTATTATTTATTTTATTATTATCTATGTACATTGCCAATCCATCACCGAGAAAACACATCAACCCGCACTCCTTACAGATATGAAACTGACCTCTCTCTGTAAATTGTGTTGAAATATACGTACTTTAGGGCCTAAATTTTATGGATAAGCCTTTTTTACCCGGGGCTGATTTAAGGCCTAATTCCAGGTCAAATGATATTTCAAACTGAACGCCTTTTTCTGTAAATGTGGTCAATAACTACTGTAGGCTAAAATAGGCGCTAAATTTAGGAAGTAGAGCCTTTGTATTCGGGCTAATTCTAAGCCTAATACGCAGGTCAAGAAAGGTAATGTCCAGTATAGACAATGGAATCATTGTATGTATAATTTTTATGAAAATAGTATTATCAAGACTGAAACAGCTGGATCGGGCTTAAATCCTTTAAGCAGATAAGAACGGGAAATGTGTTTTCTTACTTGTGATTGGACGGAGTTAATCCTTATCTCTTATGACCCTCAGTATGTGATTGGTCGAGACATTATTTTATCGTCTTTTTGTTTTAAGGTATGTAAAAACATGTTTTTTCATAGTCCCTGAGCTTACCTGTGATTGGATGAAAATTAACTTTGTTCTTTAAACTTGTTTTTAAGCAGGTGTGTTTTATTATCTTTTAGACCCAAACTCATTTAAAATCATAGTCATTTTAGCGGTTAAGCGGTGCACAAGTTTTCTGATTTGTATTAAAAGTGTTTATTTTACTAAGTGTATATCATATTTATAATAATACTTACATTGAGGAATAATTATTAATTTCATCTAGAATAGATAATAATTAATTCACTAGATTTTTAGTAGATCACGTGAAGCAAAACGCAAGAGCGCCGCAAGCGGCGACCCGTGCGTAACAGCCGCATGACACGCCGGCGAAGTATTACTACGCGGTCGCGAAAAATAATTTTCTTATATATCGTTGTAAACTTTCATTACATCAATTTTGTATTTTCAAATATACCGTTTCCTATTTTATGAGTCGTCCATTTTATTTCTTACTTGAACATTTTAATTTTATTATAGAAAATACCATTTCACTGGTAAAGTTTTTTGAAAAACCCATTTAAGTTTTGGAAAAAGAAAACAATTTTTTTTTTGGTTTTTTTTTTTTGTAGAAAAGCAGGTTGTTTTATTTATCCTAAAGTTATAATTCTTTAAGGGAAATAGAACAAATAGGCCGGGTGTGACGCTGTCCATGTTCCTCTTTGTGGTATTCCTTTAAGATCTTATTACTTTAAGGAATGTAAAACAAGTTTTATATGCCTTAAAGCTACACCTACATAGAGCGTAGAGTTAATGTATAGAAGTTATCCCATATCCTCCCTTTTTAAGGTATGTCTTTACGATTTTAATCTTCTCTATGTATAAGTTATGAAAAAGTTGTTTATTCTAAAATATTATTACATAATTACAATCTCAGTTAAATATACATGCATGATAAACTTCCCCTCCTTGTACAATCCGTAATTTCGCTGTATGACCTTCCAGTATTGGTATCATATTATTATACTTCAAAATTACATCGAAGTATGTAAGTTCATAACCTCTTCTACATCAGCTGTTGTATGCATTCGGTAACCATCCAGAATATCTCACATGGTTTGTAATAAACACAGATATATCAGGATTTTAAATAAACTAATGCGCTTGAACATATGTTATAAGGTTCGTAAATATACCTTGATCCAGTACACAAACTAATATTATACATACTGAATGGGACGGTGTCCAAAAGATATCATCCTCTAGGATGTGTGCCCTACCACTTTGAAATACAACGCCCCATATTTTCGCGACCGCGTAGTAATATTACGCCGGCGGTTTCATGCGGCTGTTCCGCACCGGGTCGCGCTTGGGCGGGCGCTTTGCGTTTTGCTATCACGTGATCTACTATAAATCTAGTGAATTAATTATCTATTCTAGTGAAATTAATAATTATTCCTCAATGTAGGTATTTTCTTATAAATATGATATACACTTGGTTAAAAAATAAAACACTTTTAATACAAATCAGATAACTTGTGCACCGCTTAACAGCTAAAATGACTATGATTTTAAAATGAGTTTGGGTCTAAAAGATAATAAAACACACCTGCTCAAATACAAGTTTAAAGAACAAAGTTAATTTTCATCCAATCACAGGTAAGGCTCAGGATATGAAAAAACATGTTTTTACATACCTTAAAACCAAAAAGACGATAAAATAATTCTCGACCCAAATCCATAACGAGGTCATATAGAGAAAGGATTTTACTCCGTCCAGATCACAAGTAAGGAAAAATTTCCTTCTTATCCTGCTTAAAGGATTTTACGATCGCAGCATTGTTTCAGTTGAATATATTTATAAAAATAATAATAATCAATAATAATATCAATACTGGAATAACTTTTTGACCTGGTATTAGGTTTAAATCAGCCCGGATACAAAAAGGCTTATCCTAAATTTATGCATAAATTTAGGCCTAACGAAGTTATTGCACCACATTTTACAGAAGGAGGTCAAGTTTGAAAATATATTGTTGACATTTTTCTGGGTATTAGGATTAAATTAGCCCGTCTACACAAAGGCTTATCCTAAATTTAGGCCTAAAGTAGTTATTTCAACACATTATACAGAGAGAGGTCAGTTTCGTTATCTGTAAGGAGTGCGGGATGTTGTGTTTTCTCGTGATGGTTTGTCAATGTAAATAATAAATAATAAGTAATAATAATAATAAAGAACAATCCGAATTATTTAAATAAGGGATGAAATATTTTTAGTGAATTCACCGTGCGAATGTGGTATACGTCACTGAAATATTTGTTATTTTTAAATAAAAACCTAGAATGATTTAATAAAATACATTTATGTTAGCAAACAAGAACTTTTTTTGTTATTGTTATACTTATTACATGGGTAAAGATGATGTAAAGCAGTAAGTAAATAGAACAAAACGTGGCATAGCTTGGTGTAGTGGGGTGCTAGGGGCTGGCTTTACTGATTTACGGATTTATTGCTTTAAGGTACTAAGATAGATGAGTTTTATAAAATTGTTTCATAAATTAATAGCTAAAAATTCTTTTATATGCTCGGAATTCACTAAAAGATCATAATAAATTCTTGTCAAAGATAATGATTGATTTATTATAGAAGTTTTAAGAAACTTGAAATATTTTAGTATAATTGATGAGTAATATAACCACGTCAAGTTAAAAAAATTGTTTAATAAATTTAATAAATCGAATTAATGCGTTACTATCCCAACCTATTTTTATGTAAAAATTATGTATAAAAAAATAATAAAAAATAAATCGCTTAAAAATATAATAAATTTTAACCCATTTAAAAATCCTAAGGGGAACCTTCTTCTTAAAAGCCTCAATGCTACGGTTTAGAATAAAAGAAGAAAATAGTTTTTTATCGAAAGGCGTTTACAAAAAAATAATTAAATAAATAAATAATAAAAAGACTATGGCGTAAAAAATAGGATTTGTCATTACTTAATTTCATATAAAAGACTCTCGTTTTCATAAGTATCCACAGTTGAAAAGTCAAGGACGAAGAAATGGCTGCTGGTGAAGAGAAAATAGATTATTTTCGCCTACGAATATCTGGATTCGAGACTCTTTTCCCCGACGTGATAAAGGTAAAATGTCCATTTATTAAGAAAAGGGGTGGAAAATTAATTATCACCGGTTCATTTGACGTTAAAGAAAAATTTGAGAATGGCCATTTTGAGGAGCGAGACCAGCCAGAAACGCCGATGGAAGTAGATGATGACAAACACAATCGTAGTAATTCCATCGCCGTTTTCGAAAACGTGATAAAAAATTCGTTGTTGTTGAATTTCAAAAATTACGATTTGTATCTACTTAATACATATGATGATGAAACGAAAACTAAACTTCGAGAACAATTGTGGCTTCGTATTTGTGATCACTTTTGCATATCCGAAAAACTTAAGCGGTTGGGGGAAAATTTTGGAAAACTTCTCAACATTTATCTTCCCGCTGAGTATATCCCGTTAGCTCTTTCTGTTCTTAAAACGCCGACTTCAATAATATTAATACCAAAATCTTCTCATGTCCTAAGCGAAGCAATATCTGAGACGACAGAAAAACTCAATATATCGATGACAATGTTGTTCTATGAGAAAATCTTCGTTTTGCGAGATATATTCCTTCAAAAGTTAGGCGAACGCGAATGCGCAATTTTACGCCTCGAAGTTATAAATAATGATACAGAAAAAAAAATTGATTTGTTGAGAAAGTTAAATAGAAACTTTCCTAAATTTGGGTTTGAGGTTGACCGACCTGACAATCTATCGCCTAAAAAATACGAGCTGCGAATGGTATCCCGGGACGACGCGAGATGCTATATTAACATCAACATAAAAAAAAAGGCAAAGGGAAGAAGAATGGAGGAAAAGGAAATTTTTTTAGGGTACAGAGATTGTTTTCACCTCATAGCAGAAAACTATTTTGATTTTCATCTAAACATGGTGAACATTATGAATTCTGAAGATATCGAAGATGCCTCTTTCGTGAATTCATTTTGCGGCCCTTTAGACGAATATAAAAATCTCGTCGGTTACTGCATCGAAATAGTCAAAACTACAACGAGTTCTAAAGTGGCGTTGAAAAAAATTTGTTTGATTAAAGAGCTCGCTCGCAAACATTGGTTAGAGAAAAACGCGGTTAAAAGAAGAAAGAACGACTCGATATACGATAATTTAACTGTCGTATTCGTTACTCACGATATAGAGAAGTTGGAAACTATCTTTAAGCGACCAGACCATTTTGGCGAAGAGGAAATAGAAGAAGAATTATACGAAAAGTGAAGGTTGTATACTGTAAAAAACTATTTTTCGGGTATAAACTGAGTAATTTGTTACTTCTAAACCGCCCTGTATATACTTATCACTCTCATTACTGTCGTAGAATAAATGAATAATATACCTTTAGTATACTTTTTACGATAAAATTTTGCTTTTTTTCATAATCACATTCTCAAAAAGCGTTTAGCGATCAAGCTACGTAGCAGAGCTATATAAAAAAACATAACTAATTTTAGTTTCACAGAATTGTGAGTCTTTTTCATCTTAGAGCCCGTGTTACATTGTACTTTTGAATCTAATCCTCAGCCCTAATACTAATGTACAATTAGGGATTTTGTGCTCAAGTTAATAAAAATATCGATTTCCTAAAATTGAAGGCATAAGACTGAAGAAGGAACAATTTAATCTAGTACGAGAAATATAGATAAATATATAAGAAATGTGTTGCCTATTCGAATGCTTCTGCATATAAAAGGTGTATTTCGGATTGTGCATTTTGAATGTCAAATAATCCCTACTATGATTATTTTTACTATATTATTTATTTTGATCAGTAGATTTTTATCTCCGTATGTGCTTTGGGTCGCTTCTAAAAGATATTATCGAATTTAATGATAGTCTGTATGGAGCGCGAAAGTGTAGTCCTACTCATTACCGGTGATATGGTTGAGCGAATAAGAAAGCTCTTATTATTAGTCTGATAATAAATTTTTAAAATATTTGGATAATAATTTAATTTAATATTAGAATATTTATGTTATTAACTTAATGTGTGGGAAAATGTTATTAAAAGTTTATACTCTTTTAATATTAAATGTTTTTATTCTCACTTAAAATACTCTCTATGCTCTATGATGATAAATTTCTAAAAAATTAAATCTATTTTAACCTCAGCGTAAAATAGTTGCATCTCTGTTTCCGTATAAATACGATACTATACACAATTATCTTTATAAAGAAACAATGAGAGTGTATACAGATTATGATGTGATTATAACTTATTTTCCTAATATAAAAAATGATAAATTATTAATCAGATTTTGTGTTTCCAAAGCTTCGTAATTAGATTTTTCCATCATTTTATACATTTTTTATTTTTATTTATTTGACAATTATATTATTAAATTAGCAGGTTTGACTCTTCAGTAACTAGAACTTCATTCTGACGAATACATTCGCATCGTTGGCTAATATATTAATATAAATCAGTAAAAAGGTATTGGCGATATATTTGAATATTGGTACATATTTATAATCGTATGTAAATCATTTACGTAGTAAAATCTTTGTTCGCGGTAATATGTATTATGGAGTTTATGCATAAAATACTAGAGTCGAATTAAAGTGATATATTGACGAATACTGAGTAAGGTAAATAAGGCATTATTAATGTTAAAATTTTTGGTTGTATTATTAAATATATATTCTTTCATTGGGACGAATAAGAGGAAATCATTGTTAACCAAACATATAAATGAGAACGCTCTTATGAATATGAACTGCTAGTGTTATAATTGGCTAATATTAATATCGATCTAATTATGATATTTTTGATAAAAAAATGTCGAGAGATTGGAAGTCCTATTTATATTGTATTTTATTAACTTATTAAGTCGAATAGAAATTTAGGTGAGTTTATTAGAAATTTTTTATAAGCATTTTAATTTAATGATGAGAAATTTGCTATTATTGGTAATTCCCTTATATATGTCGTCTCAGATTTTATTTTAATTATATATAAGTTATACATCGTGTCGCGACCCAACTATAGCAATTTAGAATAATACGTATTATAGTATATACACTGAATGTGTTAGTCAGCGCTTAGTGACTTAAGTTATGTTCAACAAGAATTGACGTATACGGGAGTGATCATGGTAGAGGATGCTACAGGCGGATGGCGTAACCTACTTGTATTCCATTATTTTATTTGTTTTAATTTTTTATTATTTATTACTTTTCTTTGATTTTAATAGTTAGTCAATTGTTAGAGCTATCGAAGTATTTTTATTTACAATACTTATTTAATTTTTTACTAGAATTATCACTATTATCTATTATTATTATATATATCGATATATTTTTTTTTTGTTTAACAGATTGCATATAATGTACACATGAGAAGAATTGTTATTAACATAGAAATATATTAATAATATTATTATTTGATTTAATTTTCTTATATTTTTATAGTTATATTAATTGCTTTTTTACGTATGCATATTAGATTTTTTATTATATTATTATATATATATATGATTTTTATTTTTTATCTATATATATATATAATTTTAATATTATATTATTTATATTTTTATATATTTTGATATGTTTTATTATATATTGTTTTATTTTTATATTTATATTATATTATTTTATAATATATATATATATATTAGGTATATGTATTATTTTATTATATAATATATTTTGAGTATATATTATATATTTTATATATATTATATATATAAGGTGTATTTAGAATATAAAAGTATATTATATATTATATATATATATATAGCGTTATTAATAGGAATAATATGATAGCCGTAAAAATTGATGGCAGTATATATATAAGTTATTATATTAGTATATATATATATATATATATATATATATCTATTATATTATCGTTATGTTTATTGTATATATAATATATTTATATATATATTATATATATAAAGTATATTAATATATATTATATATATATATATATATATATATAGTATTATATATATATATATATATATATATATTTAATATAATTATATATATATATAATATATATATATATATATATACTTAATATATATTATATAGTTATATTATATATATATATATTATTATATATTTATAATATATATTATAATATAATATATATATATTGTAAATTATTTCACAATATCTGAAATAAAAGGTTTTATTGATAGTTAAAATATAATTTAAACAATTTGCTCATTAATCGCTTCTCAAGCTCAGGGAATATTTCAAATTTTTTGTTTTAACCTATTTTTCCAATTTTTGAACTGTTTTTTACTGAATCTAAAATTTTTTAAGTTTTTTGATAGTAAAACCTGGAAAGCCAGAGATGTTGGAAATAGTCCTGTGAATATAGATCTTAGTCTGGATTCCCTCCATTTAAAAATTTCAATTCATCAACGGAATATTCCATATGGATTTACATTTGGATTCATCCAAAAATCAATTTTTAGTAATTCATGTAGAGAGACCGATGGAATGTGGGATGAGAGGGAGAACTAGGGGTTTTAGAGAGATTAGAGAGGGTTTGTTGGAGAAAACGATCCTTTTAAAAGGGTTGACAAGAAAGTTGTTTGGCTGAGACCTGATTCAGTAACAGCTAAAGAAATAGCTCTGAGTATTGTTACATAGGCGCGAAATATTAAGATAGAAGTTTCTTAAAAGAAGTAGTCTCTTCTAATATGCATATTTGATTTTTTTTTATATATTTATAATATATATATATATATCATGTATATGCCCAAATGTGTATATTAACTTTTCTTTTTTTCCTTTTAATTATAAAAATTTAAATATAAAGCGCTTAGAGCTTAGCCTATGACAAAAGATCTCTACACTTTAAAAACTTTATTCACTACTTGGATTTAAGGTAAAGCATTGTTATATTTAATAATATAATAATATATAAATAATAATTTAAAATAATAATAATATAATAATATAATATAATAATTTTGTATATTTAAAATATGTCATATTTATTGTTTTAAAAATGAAAAAATGTTTGCCATATTTAATGAAATGTATTTGTTAATTAATATTTGAATATATATTGTAATTAATAAATATTGCAATCAATACTTTTATTATTTTAATAAAAATATGGATTGTAATATTGGAATATTTTTTGAATGTATTATTGATATAAATTAATATTTTTATTTGCTATAATTTGTTAATGATATATGAAATATTGAATATAGCATCGTTTTTAATTACAGCTTAATTATTTTTTAAAATAATTATATGTAACTGATAGCGTATTTCCCATTTTTCTTTTATTTAGGTTTTTTGGAGGTAGTCTTTCAGACTACACTTTTTTTAGGATTGTTCAGATTTCTTGGATAGGATATAAAAATAAAACTCTCAGGAATTGGTGTGCGTTTTTAATGCTACATACAGCCAAGTCGTCAAGAAAGGACGAGAAGGGCGAGACTGGCTTCGCTTGAAGGATTTTGAAGCTATAATCCTCTTTCACTTGCAATGGTCATTGCCGACTTGCGTTAGCGACGAGATTAGAGCGTATACGACTCAAAGACAAAGACGTAGGAACGGTGAGGGAATTGGCTTTAAAACCGAATCTTAGGATATTTTCTGTGACCACAAGAGCCAATTGTTAATCAATTCCGTGAGAAGTGACTTCTCTGTCATTAAAAGACGTTTACAAATCCAAAACCTTTGCCAAGCATTTAAAGTGGAAATTCAATTAGAAGTACTGTAAAAAATGGGAATTAATTTCAACGCTAATGAAATTTTCCAAACTAAAGTTTAAAATTAGATAGGAACTTATGCAGTGGTATTTGCGTTTTTATGATTCATGGTGGATTTAATATGCAAATTATATCATATGCATAAGTTTGAATAATTAGAATAGGAATTGTGGTACATAATGAATGCAATATATATCGCCTTTGGGCTTTAAATATATATAGTATGTCCTATTGGTACAAATTTCAAACCAAGGTGTTAAAAAATTTAAGAAAATATGATTAAACGTTTTTTAAAAATTACAACAAAAATTTTACAAAAATTTGGTGACAGAGATAAGTGCACATAATGCCATTAGAAAGAGGCTACTTTAGTACAAGAGTGTGAAAATAACAAACTTTTTTGAGAAGTTATATATAAAGATATAGTTAATAAATTAATTTTGTGATACATTTATTATTGTTTCATTTTTTATTATTTGTTGTTTTTTTCTGGTCTTATTTTTAAAGGCAAAACTATAGAAAAGATATACAAAAAATTAACAAAGGAAATTTTTTTTCTCCCTGATATGGTTCCTGAGGGAATTCTTTTGAATACCAATAGAAAAATAATGCAATTAACAGCTTTAATATTAATTAAGATAGATTAATTATATTTTTTTATTTTAGCTAATGATAGTATAGGTTAGAGAATCATTTTAGTGAAAACCGTTTTCCTTAATTATATCATTAGTTAATTAATTAGAGTTAGTAGAAGATTGGTAAAATCAAAAACAGTTGACAGGGAAGATAAGACAAGTATAGAAAAGTTGTTACGAAAAGTGTGTTAGTGCCATTCGTTCTACTAATATTCATATAGTATCAAGTTCTAGTTATGAATTCAATGAAAGGGAAGATAAGAACTAAAGGAGTCAGGGGGAGAGAGAAGAAAAAAGAGGCATATGATTGGAATCAACAACGCGGAGGGAAAGGAAAATTTGTCGTTGAATGGGAGAACTCGAATGCATGGGGAAGGGATTTTACTCCAAAAGTAAGTGGGATTATGAATCTTGGCTCATTTTAATCCCCGTACATTTTTCGTTCATAGTATTGTCTCATCGCCATCATTTTTCGTTCATTCTTTATCCATTTTAGTTATACCTTTTTGGGTCCTATATGACCACACATACAAGACAGCACACAGTACGTATTATATGATATTAATAATTTATATTATATACTCTATATACTATATATATATATATAGGTATAGATACGTATATATATAATATATTTATTTTTATATAATATAGTATATATATTTATAAATTATATATTATCCGTTTCTTTATATATATATATATATATATATATATATCAGTTATATAAAAATTTTGGATTATATATCTATTTAAATTTATTAGATATATATATAATATAAAGTATTTATAGAAAATAAAATAAATGTGTTATGTATATCAATCGTTTTTGTTTAGTGATTTATAATGTGTATTCTATATCTACATTATTCATTATAATATAGGTAATTATAATTTACAGTAGCATGTCAGAATATATTTACAGGTGGTAAATTTTTTAAAATAGGTCATAAGAGTAACGAGATAACCTTTTGAGACGCCCGGAACATTTAAGTTAAGGATGTCGTTTTTTTAATATTTTTGTTTGAATTAGAGGCCTATTAGAGGCTTAGGAAGCCAAAGTGTTTTTTTCTTTTTTTTCAGTGAATTAAAAATAAAAGTGTTTTTTTTTTAATTATGAATTTATGATATAACAAAAGTAATTATAATTATCAAAGTGAGGTGAACACTTTTAGACAAGAACATAGACACCCACGAAAGGTATAAGAAAGGTACGAGGTACCAAAGGTCACCGGGGTCAAACGGTACAGGGTATCCAAGGTCAAAAGTCAAATAAAGGTCAAAAGGTAAAAAAGGTCAAAAAAAGGTCACGACCAAAATTGCCTGATGACCTGTTATTAGTGACTTAAGTGACCGTGATGTTTTTATTTATTTGACTAAAGGCATATATATAAGATGTGTGTTTTACTTTTCTTGAAAAATTATAAACAGAAAATTGTTATAATTTTTCGATTCAAGTTAAAGTTCTGAAAATGTTTCTACTGACTGTTATATTTTAAATTACTATCTGGCTTACTAGGCTAATATTAACACTAGTATGACAGAATAAATTTGTTGGTACATAAATTGATTGATTTCAACCCAGATAACTCTTTGAAGAAGTGGTTTTATTTCAGCTTGCCAATAAAGAAAAAAGAGAACGTGGATGAGAACACACCCGACTAGAAAAGGGGATAGTTGTATTTTAATTAATAATTACAGTAACGTAAATTAATTAAATATATTAAAATAGAACTTTGATATTTTTTAATTCATTTTTGGAAGATAAAATTTTTCTATTGTTGCAAAATATTCAGCAGTCCCACTATCATGATAAAGTACGTGATAATTTTATTTTGATACTTGGGAGAATCTATCTTTTCAATAATCTTAAGAAAGTATCTTATTTTTGAAATTTGAAATTTTTAAATAATTTTCAGTAGAAAAATTTTTAAAACCATTTAAACATCGAAACAAAAGTGATTAAATTTTAAATTGTTAAATTAATTAAATAATAGTTTTGCTGTTGAACAAGATTTTTTGAGAAAACTATCTTGAAGATTTTGGCTTTCATTGAAATAAATATATTTGAAAAATATTTTTGAAAATAGTGGTTTTTTTTTGAAAACTTGAATTTTTTTTTTGAAAAACTTAGTGTTTTTTTTTTAAAAAAAAAAAACTTTGAAAAAAATATTTTTGAGACTTTAGTTTTTTTAATTTTAGATAACATTATAGAATTAGAACATTTTTATTTGATTAAAAGTTGTCATGCATTCAATATCTTTCGTCTTCGTATTTTCGACTTGTTTTTCATTTCTCTTTGCTACCATGGTTCAAAGAGCTATAGCAGGAAGTTGACCCTAAATGGAGGCTTCAGGAGGAGTGAAGGGATATAATACAGACTTAGAAGAATAATGATTCAGCAGAAGAACAGGATGAGGAATTGGATATAAGCAAATGGAGAAATAAGAAGATGTTATAAAGATTGAAGAACTGACATAATAAGAAGTAAGACTACTGACGGACAGAAAACAAGAGAAATCAAGGAGCAAAACCCAAGATAGGGACCAACAAAAGGATTGGGACTTCCTCATGTATATTCTAAACTCTTCTAACATTGATCAATGTCGTTAACCCAAATCAGAGACAGTTTGGGACTTGGCATAAACCAGGAAATACAGAAAATACAAGGTACTAGGTGCTCAAATAGAACAAATGTTTTTGGGAAATACTTTAATATACATTTAAAATGCTGAGGGGCACTCCCCTTCAGATAGAAGAAAAACTATCTTTCTGAATGAGTAACGAATGAAAGTAATTTGTAACAAGTAGGAGTAGTGAGTTTAAGTGAACTTGGGAAGAAACAGTGATAGAGTGGAGGGTGCCCACTATATCTTACCGACTATTTAATATAGATATGAAACAGACCGTAGAATAAAATGGATGGAAGGACAACTAGAATCGTGGGGTCCATACCAAAACATTTAAATAATATTTAAATATGCAGCCACCTCTTACAGGTTGGCAAAACCTTCCTACAATGCAACTGGTTACAATCCGATACCATATGGGACCCTTATGGAGGTATTATCCCCAAACGCTGCGTATATCCTCATTACAGAATTGCCTAAAGAATTAAAAATTGTTGAAGAATCCAAGAACACCGAAGTTGGGTGGGATTAAGTTTGAGGGATTATCTTTCACGTTGCAGGGAAGATAGCACGTTAGACTAATAATGAAAGACAGAAATAGACTAATGCTAAGAAGCACATTTTCTGATTTCACATGAGGGCGCAATAACATATTGAAGAATAGCATAGATTATTGCTAGGTGTAAAACTTAGAAGACTTTAATGTCCAAGTTGACGATGTTTCTGAACAAAAAAACCGAGAAATTCTGTTTATTGAACATTTTTCATGAATTTTAAAGGAGACCACAATGTAAAATCTTACTGTGATTCATGTGGACCGTGAAGAGATTCTTTGGAATATAGAAAAAACTCGATTGACATGAGACTTGTTTGGATTTATTCTCAACAGATAAACAATCTTAATTAGACTAAAAGTCAGAGAAAATCAAAAGCAGGCGGAAACTAGAGGAGAGATTGACAGCAAAAGTTTTAAAAGTTTTACTTCAGATAATTGGAGTTTCGTTTAGAAATTTTTGAGACTCAGCCAGATAGAAGCAAGGAGTTTGTTCAAATAACCCATAGAGCAGAAAAGATAGAAGAATTAACAGTAGGTATTCTATACAGAGAATAATAGCACTAATAGAACCAGTGATAGCTAAGAAAAGAAAGACTGTGTATTTACCTTCATGAAGAACAGAGCATGAAAATGGAGGAATAAAAAGAATACTTTGAATTCAGGAAAAGGAAAGCCTTCTCAAATATAGACTAATAGGGGAGTAGTTTAAGACTCCCCAGTAAGTGAAATAAAGTCATGATATTGGCCTAAAATGTTGAATCATTTAGGTCAATCATTCTAAAAAGTGGTTGGAATTACCCAAATACTGCAGAGTATGTAGAAGGTTCCATGCCCGGGGTTCGACGTTTAATTGCAAGAATGCCCCTGTATGGGTCCCTAATGAAAATGAAAATAATAGTGGAAATAGTAGATAACCCCACTGATGTTGATAATGGGGTCAAAGCTCGAAAGTCGAGACAAAGAATGATTCATAATACTAGAAAGACCAGATATATATGTCTGCTTATCTAAGAATGAGCGTATAGTGCTAAGGTAAGAGTCTAAGAAAAAACAACTTGAGTGAATTCACCTGATTAAAAGTGCATGAATCCAAGCCAGGATCATGAACAAGAAAGATAATGATCTGGGAACTGAAGATGAGAAGAACAAAGACCGTGTTTTTGAATAGCAAAGCATTAAAACGATAATTCTAGAGAATGTGACACATATATTTTATTTCAAGAAGATATACTTAAATGAGAAAATATGGTACGTACGAACATTAAATATAAAAGATCTACTAATTAGCTTAGATGAAGATAGAGGATGATTAATAGAAGTACTCAGCTTCTTTTGGTGTGGAATCAGCGAAACACACAACAGAGAATTAGTGGGATGTCATGACTACGTAATTTTTTGTTGCGAGTAGAGTTTTGACCTCAACAAAGGTAGACGAGGTTGAAAGTGCATGCCTACTAGATTTGGCGGAGCAAGGAACTGTCTATATATTTGTGTGTGATAGAATTATGGGACAGATTAGGCTAATAAAGATTAAAGAAGAGGAGGAGTATATGGAGAAAGTAAATATTACAAGTCACATGTTAGTTAAGATGAAGCTAGTATTGTTTATAGCTAGTTAAGGGATGGATCAGATGATCCATCCTCATAGGTGGTGATGGAGTGTGGATCGACTAAGTTCCTATAAGTGACTGTCTCAGCTCGTAGACTATAGATATTGTTTAGATACTGTGCAGCTGGAAGCAACCGAAGTGTCTTGACTTTTATGTGAATCGATATAATGATTGGAAGTGACAGAGATAGGATGCTATGGATAATTGGAATTTGATTTATGAAAATGAGATACAGAGTTTATTTGTTAGTTTATTTATTTATTATAAATTATAATGATTAAACTTTGTTTAAGAGTATATAAAAGTAAAAGAGATAATGAAGAGTTAAAGTCAAATTTTTGCCGATTAGGAGTTACTTTTCAAGAAATCAATATAGACAATTAAGGAGACAAGAATAATAAGAAAAGACAGAATGATTAATAATCTATAGGACAGGGCATTATATCGATCACTAACTCATGGAATGATAAAGCAGTGATATTACTTAAACAAATTAGTGATATTGTAAAACAGTAAATTAATAGGCTCTTGTTTTTGAGATGCTAGATGAGAAGTTAATTACTATTAAGAAACAAAAAAGAAGCTATTGAAGAGCTTACGAAAGTAGAATGAATAAATAATGCTCGTTAATAAATCTATATTGAAAAAGAATAACTATAACACAATTTCCATCACAGCAGAAGGCTATTTAAGCAAACAAAAGATACATAGAAAGATTCTAATTGTTTATTAATAGAAAACAATGACTGCTCAATCTTATGGTTATATGAAAGTCAGACCTGAGAATAAAAGAGATTTGGAATTGGAAAAGAGTGTTATAACTGCTTTTCCTAGGGCCATGTTATTCGATATTAATCTGATATCAATGTGTCATTTTCGTCTAACACAATTTTAACTTGGTTTACAACTCTTTCGTCTGTAAAACATTTTATTAATATTTAAGAATAAATATATATAGGAGACAGTTCCTTTATAAATTTAATAGATATTAATAATTGAAAAACGAAGATTAATGTAAATAGGCTTTGCATAGCTTAGCGATTGTGCTAAAAAGAAAAAGAAATAATAAAGAGCAAAATACGGAATGGTATATTTTGTTATAGTAACTGTCAGATAATAAACTAAGAACAAGAGAATTCTATCAGAAAACGTTGAAAAATGCATATTCAGAGAAATTATTAAAGAAATTTAAGTAAAGAGAAGCAGTATGGTGGGTACTTACAAAGAGAAAGAACATATTACTTATTTTGTTATAGGAATTACAAGGGATATGATATACGCTAATGATGCAGTTCCTGTGTGTCCCATACAGAAGTTTGAAATAGAACTTACTCGATGCCAAAGATATTTTTAGAACAGTATCGTCTTCCCACATCGCTACATGGAAGAATAGTAATTTTACCAGATGCAGTCTTTAAGAAAGATTAATTAAAGCTTGCTAATTGCACATGTTACCTTATGGTTGGTTGGCAAGAAAACTTAAAAACCAAGGTCTTATAGATATGGTAACTTTGAACTCTTTAGCGTCCAGATTATAAGTTCGGGTAGTGCTTGCCGTAAATAGGGAAGATAAGTTTCTACGTCCTAGGCGGCAAGTCGATTTTTATTCTCACTCAGTGTTTAGAGTGATTGATTAACTAGTGCAGAGAACAGCTGATGATACATGCTTTGCTCACTAGGAAGTCGAGGAGGAAACACAGAATTAATGGCTTTAGCGTACAAGGAATAGGATTATTCTGCCACAGATTATTTATTTGGCACGCAATGCACAAGTAATATGATAGGACAATGAAGTCGCGTCTGAATCATTTATTAGGATATTGCCCAAGTTGTATCTAGATGATGTTAATATGGTAAAAATAAAGGCAGAACATTTTGAAAATTAAGATTAAGTTTTTACTGGCCAGTCTGATATATATTAATTGAGTTCATAATTTTGTTACTTCATCAAAGGGCTTCTGCCATGCAATAGTACAATTATTTCTACAAACTTAGGTTTTGTACTTATGATTTAAAATAGGAAGAGACGGAATTTCACCAGCGCACGGAAGATGAATGATGAGAGTTTGTCTCCAACAAGTGTTAAGAAACACAATCTTATTAGAGATCTCTTTTAGTTATTTCCGGCTTTTTTAATTAGTGATTTGCACCCTAATTGGAACCATTAATATATCGATTAAATCAAGACCGAATGTTACTAATTTTGAGTGAAGAAGAACCCACAAAAGCATTTGACTGCTTAATTAGGAGAAATTGGTTGTTTCACCTCAGTTAACTTTCCCAGATTATTCCAAGTCATTTTTTATAGGTACAGACTCCACCATTATGCTGTCGTGTTTTTCATAATGTCGGACCGATACCCAAATGGTATCGTTCGTTTCAAGGGTGTTAAGAGGCAGTGAACTCACTATGACATTATGATAAGGATGTATTTGCTGTGTTTTATCACTAAGAGTTTAAAAATGGTGTATTGGGTAATCACAATATTAAATGTAACCAACTCTTGCTTTATTTCCATATAGCAGCAAATGGAGGTTGGTTCGTTGGAATTTTGTAATTTGTTATTAAGTTTCTCCACAACTTAAATAGTAAAAGGGAAAACAAATACGCCTGATTATTGAGTAGGCACCCAGCAAAAGTCAAACGTTTTTTTATTTAGAAGGAGAAAGAGCCGATGCCTTATAAGAAAGATTTTTATTCTAACGAACAGAAACTTTCATAGGGACAAGAATTGCCTACGATTAAAGAATTAGTTAAGTGGGCTGGAAAAGTAAACTATACACTATTTTCCATAAGAAAGTGTTATATTATGCAACACAGAAGGAACCTTATGTAATTAAGGTCCCAGATAGACATGATTACTCAATATTGATACAATTGCCATTCTACACTTGGAAGTGGGCGATGGAAGGACAACAGAGATTGAAAACGAGTTAGAGAGGAGATACTTTTTCCTCATCTAAAGTAAGTTTAGTAAAGGAGTATGTTGCTCATGGGTTCTGTGTTGCTAAGGTTAAAGGTCTAGGCGCTCCAAAAGCAGAATTAAGCAGATGGCTCTTTCTTATAACCGTTTTATCTTTTCACGTGGATAGTATAAGGAAAACTTGCCCACTGTTGGATTTAGGAGCAAACCATTCTTCGTATTAGGAAATGTTTTGACGTTATTGCGATTAGTCGCCTGTAAATAAGAAAGAAGAATTTGCTCAATGCTTTACAAGAAGGGTGATATGTAGGCATTCAGCAGAAAATTTTAGCTTAGATAATGCCCAGAGTTCACCTCAGTGCGGTTCAAGAGCTTGTAAAGCTTGGGAGGATAAAAAGGTAATATTACTGCCTACAAAAACAGCAAAATTGGTGTAGTTTGAAAGATGTGAAGGGTAGGAAATTTCCTCCGTCATTTTGTCAAAGACAATCAGAGATTGGTCAAGTACTGTATCATTTTTGTGCTACAAAGATAGCATTTAGTTACAGTAGCGTATAATAGATATTGGATCTTCTCTGATTGTCATCTGCATGGATATATAAAGAGACTTCTCTACGAGATGCCTGAATTTTTATGTAAAATACAATAAATAGAAATAAAAATTATTTCAGATGAGGTAGATGTCGTGTGGAAAGAATGGAAGATAGTAAGAGACTTAGCTAGAGAAAATCTAGAAAAAGAAACGATTAAAGCTATGGAACAGCAACAAACATGCCACACAAAGGGAATTGAAAGTGGGCGATTAAGTTTTTGTGAATGCTGTAAAGACCAGAAAATTTAAATTGAACAAAAGAATTTTGTAAACATTAACTTTAATTTTAATCAACTAAAGAGCAAATGAGCTTATGCTTTCGTGTTTAAAATTCAACGAAATTATTTCGGTTACCGGGATATGTAAGATAAATTCCAGTTGAAAAGATTACAGAATCTCATTTTTCCTTTGATAATGATGAGATTTGGATCAGATGCATTCAAGAAACATTGATTCCACGAAAGATACAACAGAAGAACACAAGAGTGGAACTGAAGAATAGATCGACAGGTAGTGATCGGATTCCAACAGTTCTTCGTGGAATCCCTAATTTTATGATGAACAAACGTTAATACCAGGCGGATTCACACAAGACAGAGAATCCTCTATGTAGGTCTATAACCAACATGAGATCTTCTTGTAATCAATAATAGGTCTGATACTCTGTGTTCTCATAGGAAGTAGTTGATAAATTCTACTCCAAACAGAACTATTCAAGTAAGGAGGATATAGAAGTCTCTATCACCAATCAGACAAGAAGATTCAGAATAGTTTCTGAACACGAGAAAACTGTCCATGGAGTAGAGATATTTGGTAAACCATCTAAGATGGAGAACTGTAGGGGAAAATGTGGCAGTTCTGAAGCACTTCCCAAAGATGATGAGGTAACGCCTCAGAAGAATTTATGGATTTTATCAGCATCTGAAAGAGATACAAGAGATGATGAAAGAAGATCGTCGTAAATACGACCTACAGCATTCAGGGTCGAGGGATGTGGGCAAGGGTTACAAGAAGCAACAAGGCAAAGAGAGAAGAATCCTCAACTTACACCAGAACTGATTAAAACACAAAGAGTCGTTGAAACAGAGTTAAGAGAGAACTCAGTTGTTTTCATAGAGTGACTAGAAGAGGAATAGGCTCATACTTGCCGCTAAGAGTTAAATCTCTAGAATTGGTAAAACAATTTGTAATAAATCTTTTATTTTATTTTTATTTGTGTTTCGATTTAAACAGGTTTTAGATATTTTATATTTCTATTACATATTTATACACAAAATAAACAGGTTACCTCATCTAGTCTAGTCTTTCAGAATAAGTATATATAGTTTTATTATGTTCCGTTACGAATATCGGAAATTTTTTTTGACAGCCAGGGGTCATTCTTTCTTTTGAAATAAAATTATCTATATAAAAAAAATATGAATATGGAAAATTTCATTCTTGGAAACGTTTATATTTGATATTAGTACTATTTTCTTTTATTGTTTTTTCAATGAGAAATCTTTTGATTATTATTTTTATTAAAAAGAGTTTTATTTTAAAAAAAGAAATAAAAAATGAAAAAAAGGCAAGCTAATATTCTTATATTTGATTTTTAATAAAATTTAATTAAAAGATTTATTACATTTGCATATTAAAATCTGATTTTGTTTTTATTATTCTAATATTAACAATTTTTCGATTTTTTTTTGTTTTCTTTTTAAATAAAAATAATAATAAAAAATAATAAAATAATATTACTATTTAGTACAAAAAAAAACGCCAAAAAATATAAAAAAAAAAAAATTAAATTTTTGGTTTTTTTTTTATTATGGATTTTTATATTTCAAAGAAAAGAATGACCTGGGGGCAAAAAAATGTTTTCCGATATTCGTAACGGACTTAAAAATTATATAACTTTTATTATATAAATAAAATTATCACCTATAACTGTGTTTTGTTGTAATAAGTCAATCATAAATTACCAAGATCAAGATTGTATGATAAACAATAAATAATAAAAGATTGTTAATTTTAAAATTTGTTTTTACACTTCTATAAGAGATTTTAACTCTTAGGAGAGCAAGTAGTGGAGCCTATTTCCTCTTCATTTCAAATGGCAAACAACTGGAGGTCTTTTCTTGTTCAGACGACTCTTTTGTGTTTTTATAGTTTTTTGGTGGTAGAAGGTGGAGGTAAGATTCTTAGCTCTCTTTGCTGTTTGGCTTTTGTAACTTTGGTTCCACATCCCTCGAGGACCTCTGAATTGCTGGTGAGTCTATACGACGGATTTCTTTTCTATATTCTGTACTTCATGATGTTTGATAAATCCATAAATTGCTTCTGGAGGTGTTTACCATCATCATCTTTGGGAAGTGCTTCAGACTTTGGCACATTATCCCCTACAGTTCCATCTGTAAGTGGTGTCCGAAAGTTCCCTCTTGTACTTTGCATGAAGGTTGTTCTCGTGTTCAGAACTATCTGAATCCTCCTGTCTGATTGGTGATAGAGACGGTCTATTCCCCTACTTGGTGCTTGTTTGGGAGTAGAAATTTATCAATCTACTTCCTTGAGGAGTATCAGATATTTTTTGATTACAAGAAGTTTGTGTTTCTACTCAGGATTTTGCTGTTCTTGTGTTGAATGTGGTATAAACGTTTTGTTCATCTATAAAATTAGGGGGATTCCCGAGAGAGATGGTTGAGAATCTGTCATTAACTGTCGCATATTCTTCTTCAGGTTCCAGGCTTGGG
>JABUQX010047902.1:0-5000 GCA_015478945.1 Trachelipus rathkii
ATATATATATATATATATATATATATATATAAATATATAAATATATAAATATATAAATATATAATATATATATATATATATATATATATATATATATATATATATATATATATATATATATATGCTATATAGACTTCCTAACTACTATATATATATATATATATATATATATATATATATATATATATATATATATATATATATATATATATATATATATTAAGTAAAACTTCAAGATTTGATCTAAATAAGTTCTGACAATTTTTTCATAAAAAATTTTCAAGTTCAAATAACATTTCTGTTAACTTAAGTTTTTTTAAGAAATACTTTAGTGGTGACCTTCTTTCATAATTCCAGAATTTTGCCATTAAAATATTTTTTAAAAAATTTACATAACCTAACTTTTCTCAACTTAGAATCTTTTATGAAATTAAAAACCATTTCAATAAAATAATATATATATATATATATATATATATATATATATATATATATATATATATATATATATATATATATATATATATATATATATATATATATATATATATATATATATATATAATATATATATATATATATATATATATATATGATTGAATAAAATAATTTAATAAGTATTTCAAATTGACCTAAAAATACGAGAATGTATATATTTTATAAATTAAAACTCACGCGTAGAGTCCTTATAGTAATAGTCATATCCGAGATAATTATCTTGATTTAGGTTATGTTCTCCACCAAAAACAGTTGACTTATCAACGTTTTTAATCTTTTTTTTATGTTCTTTTACGAGCATGGTTTCTTCCATTTTTTCTGTTGTTGACGCAGATGTGTTTGATTCACTAGATTTTGAAGATGATTTTGAAGAAGAAGAACAAGACGATGAAGATGAAGCTGATGCATCACTTTCACCCCCCTTGTGTGATTTAATATCCCTTACTGCAACAAGAAGCTTCTGCTTTTCTTTTTCGTTCATACGTTTAATGGTTTTCCAAAGCTTTTTTTCTTTTTCCTTAGAACGAGAATGAGACTTCTTTTTCGTTTTCATTTGCAAAGTATATTCTAAAAATTAAATAACGGAATAAAAAACAATAAAGCTAATTTTAGGATATATTTTTGTTATTCCTAAAAATTCATATTGAAAAAAATTATAAATATTTCATTTTTTAATGACAACTAACGTGTTTGAAACTTTTGCTAGTGTTAAATTAAAACGTACTAGGATACAATTAAATAAGGTTTTGTTTTAAATAATTACACACAACCATTGTTTTCATTTGCAGATTGTATTCTAAAAATTAAGTAACGAAATAAAAATCAATAAAGCTAATGTTAGGATATATATATTTTTGTTATTCCTAAACTTTCATATTAAAGTTCATTTTTTAACAATACGTAAAGAATAACAACTACCTTGTTTAATATATTTTATTTATTTTTGTTATTTTTGTTATTCCTAAACTTTCATATTAAAGTTCATTTTTTAACAATACGTAAAGAATAACAACTACCTTGTTTGAAACTTTTACTAATGTTAAATTACAACCACTGTTTTCATTTGCAGAGTATATTCTAAAAATTAAGTAAAGAAATAAAAAACAATAAAACTAATTTTATAATATATTTTTGATATTCCTAAGAATTCATATTAAAGAAATTTATAAATATTTCGACAACTAACAAGTTTGAAACTTTTACAAGTGTTAAATTAAAGCGATGCAATTAAATAAGGTTTGTGTAAAAAAATAAACACAACCAATGTTTCCTAATTGACAAAATTCAAATTTGAGATCAGACGATCAATATGCAACTTTTCTATACTATCGTACAACCTAGTTTTGCACTGCAAACACTGTTTAAAATAAACTATCCTTTGCAAAATGATCTATTCACAAATTCGGTATAAAGGAAAATTTGAAAAAATAAATTTATTATTATTCACATTTTGCAATTTAAAATTCGTGGGATAACTAATATTTCGAAAATGACAAATTTAAAAATAAACAAATCTTTATAAGCAAATCAAACCAGGAAAGTGAATATTGATAAAATGACAAATTAACTATGCAAATTTTTTATACTAGTATTTCCCAATGTTGAAATTTCATTTCCAATAAACGGGATTAGGAAAATTCCTACGAAAATGAATTATAAATACACTATACCGTTTGTAATGAACGTTATATTTTGCAATTACAAAATTTATTTGATTGTTTATTGTATTTTATAACTGAACCAGTTATTATCACAAAAAAATCTACAAATAACACATTTTATACACATAATTTGAATGCAAACTTACCTTTAGAACTATATTTATGTATAAACTATTTCACGCAGATTATTAACAGGCAACAATTTTTATGTACAAACTAATTTTGGAGTAATGAAATCTTACGCAGATTATTAACAAGCAACAATTTTTACGTATCTGATTTTCAATATCGTATTTATCTTAAAATAAACTTTCCCTTACGTTGTTTTTGAATCAGTAAAATTTAGTTGGTTATATATTTATATATATATATATATATATATATATATATATATATATATATATATATATATATATATATATATATATATATATATATATATATATATATATATATATATATATATATATATATATATATATGCTATATATATAACATATATATATATATATATATATATATATATACTATACCTATATATATATATATATATATATATATATATATATATATATATATATATATACTGCTATTTACTCCCATCTTTTATATGTATTATATAATATATATATATGTATATATATATATATATATATATATATATATATATATATATATATATAATATTATGTATGTATATATATATATATGTAAACATATATATATATATATATATATATATATATATATATATATAGAAATATATATATTTATATGTATAAATGTAATATATATATATATATATATATATATATATATATATATATATATATATATATATATAATATATATATATATATATATATATATATATATATATATATATATAAATAAAGAATATATATATATATAATATATATATATATATATATATATAATAATATATATACTACTATATATATATATATATATATATATATATATATATATATATATATATATATATATATATATATATATATTATATATATATATATATATATATATATATATATATAAGATATAAAAGAAAACTAATAACATATATATATATTTTATATACTATATATATATATATATATATATATATATATATATATATATATATATATATATATATATATATATATATATATATATATATATATATATATATATATATATATATATATATATATATATATATATAATTGTGTGTGTGTGTTATTTTATATAGGATAGATAAAAGAATTTGAATGAAATCCAGTTCCCATTTGCTAGTCACTATAAGATAGGGTTGTTTCGTGGGTGAATGCACAATGACTGAACACGATTTAAACATCACTAATTTGATGCATAAGCTTTCGACAGACGCAATAATAGTTCTCATAGAGACGTTACGTCAGGAACTGATATATAATTCAATAGCATAACACTAAAACCCTGCAAAAAATTGGTTCCTGACCGAAGATTATTGAATTTTTTATAGGATTTTCAACTTAGGTCTTCGTTATATATTATTCTCCCTATTATTATTTTTAAACATGTTTTTCGTTACCGATTTCGCCTTCACTTTTAGCAGATGGTTTAAACACCAAAAAACGGATCTTAAAGCGACTCGCGAAACGGAGCGAGCGAAGTGAGCCTAAGCCTCAATGTGCTGGCTTGTCCGCGCTCGGCAAACAAGCTTGGTCCGTCAAGATCAAAAGATGCGTAGCATCGATGCTTTTCGCATATTAAAAAAAAACTAAGAAAAAAGGAAGAAGAATCTAAAAATATTTTTGGACATTTTTATTATAAGTTTACACTTAATATTTTTTTATAAAATAATATAACATGGTGTCTGGAAGTGTCAGACCAACGGTATAAAAATGATGCTTCCACCTTCTTGATTATCAGTCTCGGTCGAGGTGACGCGAGAGTAGGTGTAATGGAAGAAAGCATTCATCTGTTTTCTAATTAATTTAATGTAATAGTGTTTATCAATATTTTTGGTTTCTTTTAGTATTAATAATCTTGTTTTTACAACAGGCTAAAAAATATGAAAAAAAATATCCTTCAAAGTGAATATGTCGCTCAAAGTCACCATAATAGTGATAATAATAATAATGATGTTATTATTAAAGAAAACATTAATCAAAGTGCCGATGGTGATGATAAAAATAATAGCAATAATGATGAAAACTATTTTTTTTCGCATACCGTTTATGAAGTCGAAAAGGCGGTAACTTTTATAACATTTAGAGACCTTGATAAAGAGGAGTTTGTGAAAGTTTCTCAATATATCAATACTCCATTCGATGTGTATATGAGACTAGTCATTCATAAAAAAGGCGAAGATATCCTTATCTTTGCGGATTTCAAATCTTTGGATTTCAAACCTTTAGAGCAGTGGTTCTCAAACTTTTTCGATTCGCGGCACCCTTGACTTATTTAAGTTTGCCGAAGTCACCCTATGTTAGATTCTAAAAAGAAAGTCTTCCAATTTATAAAAAAGGGTCTATCATTAATCATAAAATTGCAATAATTTTGCATGATCACAGCACGCCAAGGATTTGTCCCTGAATATATAAATATATAAGGATAACATAACTAAAATTTTCTTAACAAAGTTGGAAAATTCAAAATCGATTAAAATTTTTAAATGAAAACTGAAATACAATTATGAAAATGTGGGAAGCTGTGCCACCCAAATGTGACGCGTCACACAGTTTGAGAACCACTGCTTTAGAGTATGAATTCTATCCAAATAAAAAAATACAAGAAAAGACTATAAAAAACAACCTAGAAAGAGGTCTTTACCATCTCAAAATCACGGTTTGC